>CM021103.1:269925019-270116236 GCA_007115665.2 Sequoiadendron giganteum | reverse complement strand
ACTCATAAGGATGTTGGAGGAAGTTATTTCATGGTGATGTGATCCTAAGGTATGGGGTTGGAGGATTAAAAACCAAGGTTGTCACTACTAGTCAAATGCATGTGGAGGTAACAATAGTTGTGAATGTATTAATAAACCTTGTAAGGGTCTGATGATCAGATATCACTTGGTAAGCATGGGAATGGTTTGTAGGGTCATCAACCTTGTGTTCTGAAGCCTTGGGTTTTTAGAACATCTAGAGGAGTCATTGTCTTGTTTCTTGGAGGTTGATTGGGTTAGTTGGTGGAAGGTTGCAATTAATTTTTGTACTTTTCTATGAAATTTTTTGGACCACCTTTGATGTGAAATAGCCCCTCGTGCAACCATCCTTTCAGTCTATTTCTAAATGGATAGACCCCTTGCCTTTAATGATTAAGCTCCACGGGTTTCTACCCCTATGGTTTTTTGGGTCCCCCAAATAAAATAATAAAATATGGGCCCTACTCAAAAGAACCCCAAAATGTATCGAAGTTTCTTTCTTTCTTAAGAATCCAGTTAAATAGGCTAATTGGGTCCCTCCCTATCCAACATTCCTTCACCATTTTCCAGACACCCACAACATCTTCGAACCATTTATAATCTTCTGGAACTTGAAAAATAAAATTCCACTTTCATTAGTGTTCTCTTTCGGGCTTTCCCTAGTGCTAGAATCTATACTATTCTTTTGGAGGTTTGGTTGAGTTAGTGAAATATTCAAAAAAAATTAATGGCTCCTTGTCTTTTTTTCATCTCTTGTACTAGTGCAGGAGCACCTTAGCATAATTAGGCCTCTATGAAGAAATGTTTTGAAATTTGATTCAATGTTATTGTTCCTACTCTGTAAATCATGTTATTAGAGTCATGTTTCATATATTTGAGCTCTTGTTGAGGCCATTTGGTGTTTATTAAGTCCAAAAGTGCAAAAATGAAAACAATGTAAAAACTTGTCAACTTAATCAAAAAGGCAATATTAAGAGATGAAGAGTCATTAGGGTCGGTTAAGGGTAATTAGAAGGCTAAATGTTAGTTTTTTTTCCTTTAAAAAGGCTCTTTTATCTTTTAGAACTTCGAGGTTGGTTGAATAAAGAATAAGTTCAAGGAAAATCTCTAATTTTTAATCATTTTTCTTCATAAATCTTGCATTTCGAGGCATTGTACGGAATTGTACAGCCTTGAAGGCATGATAGAATGGCTGGATATGGTAATAATCTCAATCACCTTCCTATTACATCAAATTTCATGCATTTTAGTTAAGATTTTTGTGAGTTATTGTGGATTTACTTCAAACTGCTAAAACCCTCAGTTAGGGCAAGCAAAGACAAAAATAATTATGTTTCTCCTTTATTAATTGGTGGAATCTTCTAGTTTCTTGTGAGATTATCCTACTATCAATTTTCTTTCATGTTTCAGTGGATTTAGGAAAAAATCATAAAGATAAGATGCGAGGGAATGAAGTTTCTTGACTATAAAATTATGTGTACAGTCTGTGAATAGAGTAATTATGAAGGTTAAGCCCTTAGGGTTTTGTGAAAATAATTTGTAAATGGACTTTGATGCTTTGAAGAGCATATACCAGTCAAACTAAACATGTCCCAAGCACTGGACAAGTTTACTTTGGTCAGGAGTTAGTAAAGCAACAAACCCTTATGCAAATCAGGCCTAAATCTATCTGAGACAACAATATTTGAAGCTTGTGTTGTAAAAGTTTAGATACCCATTTTGAATATGTTTTAGATTTGCAAGGAGGGCATTGAAAAGTGTGGATAGACTTGTGTAATAGTGCTTAGATTGTGAATGAATCCCTAAGAAATAGGTTGGCAGCAGACCTACAAGCGTTACAAATAGGGTATGAAGGAACCAGTGACAGTAAGAACTTTAAGGGATTTTGATGATTAAGTGTGAGTTCTTGGTTGTTTTGGTTAAGAGATTACCAAGTTATAATTTTATCTCATTTGATATAAGGTTTTGTGTAAGCATGAAGTTAAAAAGTCCATTGCTTTGACTGATCTGTCTAATAATAGCCATGTTTTGGAGACTAAAATTGAATTACAGTATATGATTTTGTTAGATTGTCAAGAATAAAGTATGGGAGATGGTTTACATTTGTTTGAAGTGAAATGGAATGGAAATTGTGTGGTCTATATTATCCTAAATACTATTTTGGGTCAAATTACTTTATGTTGAGTTGAAACTGTGAAGTTTAGGACAATCATAAAGAGAGTTAATGGTAAAATGAAAGGGCGAAATAGGTAATTATTTGTTTTGATCAAGATGAAGTTGACTAAGGTGTTTTAATTTATGGCAATGGTTTGGAACTCTAAAGCAAAAGTTGAGTGTTTGTGTTGAGTTTTGTGAAGGGAAATATAGTTGAATAAGTTTGTCAAAAGAAGGAAAGTTTAAGATTGTTTATGACTTGTCAAATGAGATTGTGTGAGTTTGTTTCCTTCCTCTAACTCTGCATCATGTAATTCTATACATTCTCTTATGAACATGCACTAGGCATTTTTCATTGCACTCACAGACCATGTATTGTTTTCAGTCCCTTTGATCATTTGTGGACCTCAATATGTAAATTTATTTCATTGAAGTTTAGAAATTTGAACCCTAGTGAACTTCGTGTGTTGTTATGTGACAAGAATTCCTTTCAATCTTATAGTAGAAAAAATATGCTAAGATAGATACAAAAACTATAGTTCAGAGGCCAAAAATGGCCACCCAACTAATTGAACATATCAAAGCTTGGTTGTTCAAACTAACTAGACACCAGTACTAGGTAGTACTTGGGTTTGTCAACGGGACATTGGCTCGAATTGACCAAAATATAGCATGCAACACCTTGATGGGAACAAACAGAGTCTAAATAATTGTACTTGCAACAAGATTTCTAAATGTGGGGGAAAAATCACTTACAATCATTGTCCCTTGGTCGATTTTCCCTTTCTGAGTTCCCTCACCTCTCGCTTTGGCTTTCCTTTTTCGAAATGGTTCCTAGTCTTCCTCCTTGACTCAATGGCCTTACAACACTCATCCAGTGAAGTCTCACAACTCTCCACTTAGGGTTTGGATGCAGTGGTTCTCGGTGTAACTCTCTAGTTAGGGTCTCAGTGCAGTATGCTATGTCATGCTCCTATGCATGCGGGGCCAAAATTCAAAATATATAGTTTATATATATGCTATGTCAACATATAGTTTATATACAAAATATATATGCTATGTCAACATATAGTTTACTTTATTTTCTACAAAATATAATTTTTGTATGGTGGCTTGCTGAGCTTATATAGTTGGTTTTCTCTTTCTTTATAATTTTTGATGATTTATTTTCTATGACATGATTGAATATTATCTACAATCCTAGTGATTGTTAAAAAGGATTATGATATGTGGTGTTTAATCATGATGGATGTCTAAGAATCAGTGATTGAAATACTACTTGACTAAATATTGAGCTAGCTGATATTTTTTCATTTAAACATCATGGAAGAAATGCTTGTAATCAATGTCTTATTAATGTAGCCTACAAGGTTTATTTTCCTAGTTTTTTTTGGTCCTATTCTTGTTATGACTTATTTTTTTACATTGGTCTATGATAGTAATGGGGAGCATATCTAGTGAATTGATTCTTTCAGTCTCTTTGATTCTTATTCTTGTGCATAACAAGTTTTCTTCTATCCTATGATTCATTGATTTTTGGTTTAAAACACTCATTACAACTGACATGGATATGAATTATGATGTGGGTGTGAGAAGGGATTTTTGAATATGAAGGAATGGTTTAGGAAATTAATCCTTAATCCAAATGAGTCATTTTCTTGTCATGGAATGTGTTAAGAGACTTTAAAATTTATATATTCAATCTAGTTAATATTGACACATCTAAAGCATGCCAAAGACACTTCGGAGATATGCTATGACATAAAGAAGATTGTTAAGGTGATGTCAAGTCTTGATCCATTAGGGTAGGAAAACATACATGCATTGGTATAAAAGGCTCCATTCAATTTGGAGGAAATGGATAATTACCTAAGGGGCTAATGTGAGATTGGACCAAGTTTATATTATGATACAAATAGCTTGGGAAAAGGGATGATGAAATGGTTAAGTATGGGGAATTGTAGAGATAAATATAACACCAAGGGAAGAACACTAGAACTAATTTTAGCACTATGGATTAATACTAGACTCAAAATTCCATTAAAAGGCATCCCTTACCTCTTAAATTAATTCCATAGGTGGGTTTATCCTCCAATATAGTGCCATTGGTTAGCTTATGATGTGAGCTTCTCCTATAAGTAGGATTACCATACACTTTCATAACATGCATGTGTGGTTTCAAAAGGTTTATACATTCTTGTGAATTTGAAAGAAAGACATGTTTTGACTTTTCCAATAGGTTTTAGGGGTTAATTTGACTTGGTTTTAGCATTAGACTGATAAACCTTGTGGTTTAGGTTCCATAAACAAAATATACTCATTTTTTTAGCTTCCTATTATCATCTTTATATTCAATGAAATTTTTAAAGATCATCTAAATATTCATTGCTAATGAAAATGCACAAACTGATGTGTAATAGATCCAAGGTGAGGATCAGAGAGCCTCATCTTTTGAAACCATTAACCAAAGAAATGCTAAGAATAATATATGAAAGAGATGAAGAATAAGGAAACTTGTACTATTAGGAAGGATGAGATGTCTTTATATAGAATGACCTCATGTTTGAGTCTCGAAACCCTCCCATATCGTCAACGCATGCGTCTAGGCTAACCATGTCAAGTTTCACTCCATACAAGCACAAATTGAAAAAAAATCAATGTTGGCCCCATTCACATGTCACTATGCAGGGTCAACATGAGAAAACATTAATTTTTTGGGAATGAAATAACCAAAGATATGATCAAATAATATCTAATCATAAATAGTTGTAGATTAATTAGTATTTAATCATATGGAAATTTCTAGGAGAGCTACAATAGTTGTAACATCATGAATTAACAACATTAAAAAATACATCATGAATTAATTATGTAAGACATACAAATTAAAAACATCATGAATTAATTATGCAACCATATAATTCAAATATAATTCTATCAATAAATCAATATCAACTAGATAATATAATCACATAACTCATACATTTCAATGTCATTGATCTTCTTCTTCATCCAACTCTTTGTCTTTATCATCCAATCCAGATTTGACATTGTAAGGATTGGTCATATCATCATCATCGTCATTGATATCAGTTTCAATAATGTCATCATCCACATGGATATCATCTTCATGAACATTAACTCCTACATCATCATGATCTAGTTCCTCTTCTTCGAAATCTTCGTTAGGCACATCATCAACTACCTGTTGATCCTGATCATCATCTACATCATCTTCTAGTTCTTCGGTATCTTCTTCTTCCACCACATTATACTTTACCGACCTTCCTCTTGGATCATGTCTAGCAACAAATGACCAAACCAGTTTACTTGGAACCTCTGAGTAAAATACCTGCTCACATTGGCTTGGAAGAACATAGGGCTCATTTCCAGCTCACTCGATTGACCTTGTATTAACCATGGTAAATCCATTATCATGTTCAATAACAGTTCTCTCATGATCATTTTCATTCAGTCATAGCTTGTACCATTGGATGACGAACATAACTAATTTGGAGGACTTAAAGTCACACTCAAGTATATCAGCCAAAATCCCATAGTATCAATTTTTTGAGACTTCTGGATGTATGTCGCTTCTAGATGAAACATTAGTCACCTAAAAGACTATAGTTATCCTAGAATCATAAGTTTTATTCGTTTCATCCAACTTTTTTATTCAAAATTTATGACCATTGCCCCACATAGCCTTTTGGTGTTTCACCTACAATATGTCAAACATGTAAAAATTATTGCATCGTCAGTTGATAAACATATTTATTCTTGGCTGAATGTATGCAAAGAGAAAAAAATTCAACATATATATACATCAATATAATTGAAAATAATTAAATAATATGGGTGATTAATATATTTATACGTACCTGTTTATCTCTTAAACCATATGCTAAATCAATTTCCCTTGGTGTAACATTGGAATCTCCATTACAATGAGCTTCTTTAACCAATGAAGCCACACCTTCCCATGTTAATGCACGACCGGATTGTTGACATTGTTCAATCCATTCCGTCATCCAATCAAGATTGTTTGTGACGTACAAATGTAGTGCATCCCACTCTTGACCAACTGTATCAAAAAAAATTGAAATTCACAGATGATGTATAATTAGTTAATTACCACGGTATACAACCTTAATTTATAATTGATGTACCCGAAAACCTAACATCCCACTACCAATGATCTTATTATCTTTTTTTTTTGGATGAATTCAAATTAAAGCAGTATGCACAAAGAATGAATTACGACCTTGAAGGGTACATACACTCTTGTAAGAAAAAGAAAAGCCTTAGTGGATACACCCATGTTCCTATACCGGGGGAGGATGTGTTTAAGAAGAAAGAAGACAAAGAAGTAGAGGAGGTTATAGAAAAATTTGTTGATTTTGTCATGTAAAATCAAGGGTCTCTCTTAGTATTCTCATAAAATTAATGTTTCTACCATCCACAAAGTCAAATTAGCCTTTTACCGCCATACTGCTGCCATACTTGAGTATACCATATATGCATTGCCTTTTACCTCCTTACCGTGGCCTCCAACAAAGTAACTCACGGTAGCACGGTAAGAGGATTGTAGTATATTGTATTACCGTTGTACCGTGGAGGGTTGATACCTAGCCCGTGGTAGAGTGGGGTCATCATCAATACTAGCAGAAGGAACCGCTATACCGCGGGGGGTCAGAGTAAGGCCCACGGTAGAGTGGTAAAGTAAGAATACACATAAGGGAGAATTGCTATACCACAGGGGGTTAGAATAAAGCCCACAATAAAGTGATATATAAGATAAAATACTAAATAAACACTATGGTACTGCTAAGGAAGACAAGGAAGTGCACAATAGTGTGGTATAATAAGAATAATTAAATATTATGTATCGTGGTATTATAGAGGAGTGAGGAGTGACGTGCGGTAGCACGATAATTAGCTATTGGAGCATTAAATGAAGGCCAGTAACATCAATCAACATCAAAATATGAAATTTAGCTTAGTGTGAAGGATTTGAATGATGTAGAACTTATATGAAATTAATGCAATATGATATGAGAATTAAACCAAATAGATTGTGAATTCATTCGCTTGTGGTAACGAAAGTTGAGTATAGGCAAGCTCAAGGTGTGATAGTCAGGAGAATTCTTCAGGACAAGCGATATTCCAGGTAAGTTATATTCGGCAAACATTGAATTTTAAGCAATGACATGTAAGAAAATAGAAGTAAGGACTAAAAAAGAAGAAAAATCCAATAAAGCTTCATTACAATCGCCATTACTTGCACTGCTACCTGCTTCAATCGATAAAGGTTATAAGGGGGTCTTTAAGGATTTAGCTTAGGGGTGTAGAGACCCAATAATTCCACGGTCTGGGTAGAATCTGTATTGGTATTTTTATACGAATAGGAATGAAGGGGTCTCGGTATCGAACCCATGGACTCTTGACATGGGAAAATTGATAGCTCCTAATGTGTTTGTTGATATTGAGATAATTAGAGCTCTAGCTAGTAGATAGCATGCCCTATTGAAGGTTGTTCGGATCCCAGATGGATAATTTTTGGTAGATATCTCCAGGGAGGCTATAATTAGGTGTTTTTACCTAAATAAGTAGGTTGTCATAGAGATAGATTTGGGGAGGCTAGAGCAGGAGTACAAGAGATTAAAGAGGACTTATAGAATTGATGAACTTCTCCTCCACATGAAAAGGGGTGACAACAATAGAGTCCTTCCTATTCTGTCTTCAAAAGATGAACCCTTTCTAGTGTCTAATTTTCAAACTTATTTCAAAAACACCTATTATGCATTATCTCAAATTCTTGGATTTGATGTTGAAGACAACATGCCAGTTGGATTGATGAGGATGGCAATGATTATCCAACACACTGAGTCCAATTTGGAGTTTGATTTTCCTTCTATCATTGAGGAACAAATTCATGAAGGTTTATTATAGGTTAGGGAAGCTAAGGCCCCTATCACTTTCAGAAAGTATTCTCTACTGTGTCATCTAATTCTATTTCAAAATCAAACAAATTGGACTAAAAGGATGAAGTTGAGCACACATAAAAATGGATTTATGCTTCCAGTGCAAAATTGGTGCTATGTTTGGGATAGTAAGTGCCCTGAAGGTGACTTTATTGTGTTTAGAGATGACTTTTCCCGCAGACTAATTGATGCCCTTGGTTTTCCTACACCGAGGTTACCACAATCTTTAATGGAAGTTATGAGACCTTTGCAATACAAACTAGACCAAGGTTTCATACACAACTATCCTAGCTGGTTTTTAATGCCACAATATACCATCATTAGGGTGTATGGTTGTGATCAGGCCCCACATGTTTTACTAAAATTTGTGCCTAGTAGAGTATTGTTTTTAGAGTTTATTTGGAAAATTCTCTGGATGGAGCATAGTCTTATGAAGAATCAGAGAAAGGGGACTTTCCTGTCCGACTTAACAGTTTTTGAGGAATTATTAGTTGGTTCAGATATGTTGGAAGAAGTGCAAAGATTAATAAGAGCCAATTTTTCTCTCAGATTAGGAAAGGTGAGAGTATGTGATCTAGAGGGTCACATCAATAATATCAGAAGGACCCTGCTTACAAAGAGGGCGATAACACATGTATTTGATCCAGAGGAGGATGTGATAAGAAACCTATTATACTTTTCAGATGTGTTTGAAACAAGGAAAAAATGGTTAATGATGATGATATGGGAGGACCAAAAGAAAGAAAAAGATAAGAAGTTCAAGGGGTTCTTTGATGAAGAGCCAAATTTGTTGAAAAGGATGCACTTGATTCTAGGTAAGTTTGATGAGATGTATAAAAAGGCTCAAGAAGAGAAGTCAACTCAACCATCTACACCCCATCCACCCTCATCCATAGCCTCCACATTGCATAAACCACCTCCTCCACCAGTTCATCCATCTCCTCCATCCCCAATTGGTGAGCCACTTGCTAAGAAACAAAAAGTTGAATCACTAGTTGATAATGGGTCAAGTGATGAAGAACAAGAAGTAGGCATGACACTGACTAAGATGAAAGAATTAGCAGAGCAACAAAAAGTGTTAGAGCCTCATGATCCAAATATAAGAATATCAGAGGAAGCCATTGATGAGATACAAGATGATGAGAGAATAATTACTTATCTGCGGTTCATGGAGGATGACGATTTCATCCATACAAGGGAATTCAAATATTTTTGGATAAAAATTAAAATGAGACAGTTTGATGACAGGTTGAATATTAACCTCATTGGGATTGATGATTCAAAGCATGCAGAGGTGCAGACCCAGACAATGACAGAGTTGGATATTGATAACATCAATATTAATCCCAAAGAAGCAAGGGAGTTGGTGCTAAGTGGTAAGATGTTAATCATACCTAAAATGGAACTCTCTAAGGTATTTTTTTTAGATCAAATTAGAGGTCAGGATGATCCAAACTTGGTTGAAAATTTTCATTAAGAAGAAGGAGTCTCAGGTACAGGATACAATCCTACCACCAAGACCCTTGCCTTGTGGAGAAAATAGAAGAACACGAGGAAGTGAAGGCTTCTGGATGTAGTACAGGAAATGAGAGGGTTTGCAATGTTTAGGAAAATGAAGGACACTACTCCAATAGAAACAACAACCATAAATATTCACTCTTCCATGTTTACAAAGGATGTAGTAGAAAACATGGAGAAGAAGATAACAGAGTATGAAAAGAGACTCAAGTTATCAAATGATGAAATAAATAAGTTATTCATTGAAGGTGTCAGATTAAAGCAAAAATTACAACAAGCCACAAATGTAAAAGGGGATGAAATGGTTGTCTATCATCCACTTGCTCTAGTTGAAGATCCACAAATCCAATAGTTGAAAGAGGAGATTGAAAATTTGAAGAAACATAATATGGATGATGTCAGGCAACACATCTTGGATACCTTAAAAGAAATATTGAAGCACATAGTTGGAGTTTTAAAAGAGAAGATAAGTGGAGTGCATGAGGGTTTTAGTCATTTGGTGAAAGCCCTAGAATAAATAAATACTAATTCCCCAATCCTAGAGGAATTATATAAAAGATGGCAACCCACTTACCACATTTTAAACACTTTATGTAAAGCAACACAGAGGGATTCTGATGCACCTCTAAAATTAAAGCCTACTCAAGAGAAGGTGAAGGAATTTATTGATGAGCATAAGTATTTGATTGACATGAAGAAGAAGGTGAAGAACATAAGGAATTCATTTGATTCAATAAAGCATAGTTTCAGTCCTTTGATCAACAAAGATGATGGACAATTCAAGGATGTGGATGAATGGAAGAATGAGTTTGATCAAATGGTTCCTCAATGCTTGACATGTATTTAGGGTGATGGTGATATCAATTTGGAAAAGTTTCACACTCTGCTTGATGGAATTATAATGTTGGATAATGGTTACACAAAGTTTGTTGTAGATGCCAGAAACTTGCTTGATAGCAGATGGAAGAGTCACCTTACAAATTTCACTACTAGACAGGAATTCAAGTGGCTGAATGATTTAACAATAAGCAAATGACAGGAAAAATATCTGGGCTTGGATGAAGATTGATTGGCGTCATCAGAAGGAAAACATACCATATCATAAAGTAAGAGCCTTGCACAGGTCTTAGATGACCACAAGCTTCTTACTCAAAGATTAACAAATTTTCATATGTTAGTTATCTCTAAATACATTTTATCTTTTTAGTTAAGTTTTGTTATCAAAAGCCACATCCTTTGGTCTGAAGCTTGTTGCCTCACGTATAAATAAGAGAGACCAAGACCATAAGGATGGGATTAGATTAGAAGATAGTAAATAGAAAAAGTAGGAGAATAGAGATTGATACAATGTTTACAACAAAAAGGACCAAGATGCACGTGTAAAGTTTGTAGGAGTTAATGAAAAATATCTGATTTAGTGGCTCTATGTTGGTATCAATTGTTTGTTACGTTAATTGAAGATATTATCAGTTTGTCTCCATATTTGATATTTATCTGTTGTTTAAATTGATATATATCAATCATATTTTCAATTTATCAGTGCACATTTGTTGTATTTGTGTGGCATATTTAATTGGGTCTTTCAAGTAAATATTATCCTCTTGATTATTCACAACAACTTGGAATTATTATTTTAGATTATTAAAGAAGAATTTGATAATTACACCCTTGCCTATTTATACAAGTTATAAACATAAAAGTGCCAAACATTTAGAATTATTTCCAATTATAAGTCACTTAACTCTGAATTTTATTTGACTCCATATACCCAATAGAGCCTTGTTCCCTCACATTCCATCATTTTAGTTTCATTCATTTTATCTTTTACATCTGTTAATTGAACATATTAGATTTTACATCTATTAACTAAACATATTAAGATTAGCCTTGATATTGCTTATACAATCTATACCAAAATAAGAATTCATTTATCCACTCCCACTTGCCATTGTGGATAAATTTTTTTAGGGAATAAATACAAATCAAGTTTGCTTCATTCATATAGGTCTAGCAGCACCTAAAGAGAAGAAGGTCTAAACCATTCAACCTTGTATGTTACCCTGAAATGTAACAAGAGTTTGGCAACCTCTTGAGGTATTTAACCTGCGTTTTTGAGAGCTAACGGGATGGATGAATGCAATAGGATACTTCAGGAAGCATTGGATACAGTCAAAGTAGAAGGGCTATTGTTGGATGAAGCATGCAAACATATGAAATTGATGATAAAAATCGAATATGAAGCCCAAAATGCAGTGCATGATGTGGATACCCATACCTTGGAGGAGTATAAAAAATATCTCTCAGCGCCTAAGTCAATGTGAGGAGAAGATTAAAATGTTTTATAAGTTTAATTAAGATAAGTACAGTTTAATTATTTGCCAAAAGACAATCTGAAGAGACACCTTTGTTGCGTCTTCTTCTTATATATATGAAATTTGAATTGTAATATTTGATCATCAACACTTTTTAAGATTTTAATACTTTTCAGCAGTGAAAGACTTATTTTCTAGAGTAATACAATACCAGTACTTTTCTATTTGTGTGTTGAAGATTCTTTCATTTGGACTAGTTCTTTGTTGTTTCTTTTCAAGCAATTGAAGGCAATGTAAAATGTATTCTAATTAATCTCCATGACCATCTTATAATTACCTCTCACTTTCCTCAATCTACATTTCCCCATCAGGTACTCCCCACAAATTGATGAAAGGGGATGGTTGACTTTAAGTGTATGTCAAAATAGCGACAAAAATCAAGGAGCGTCGCAATTTCGACGAACGTCGGGCATACTTTTTTTTTTTAAATGAAAATTTTACACTAAATACATAGGTACCCGATGATACATCTAATTATACATCTTTCGTCGGAAAGTTTCATCGTATTTGCAGTCAAATGAGTTAGTGATAGTATATGCATATTATTATATTTACGCATGTATGCATATATGGAATATGTTGAAACTTTTGTAAGTCATATAGTTATCAATGCCTTAAGAATTTTCAATAGAAGCTAGTCTATTTTTTTAATGTTTAATACTTGTGGATAAAGAAATAAGACTATGTAATCAAAATGAACACATTATATGTACAAAATGGCTTTGTATATGTGTATGTGTTGTGTGTGAAATTTTATAGTTTGTATCTAATTATTTGTTGTTTTCTTCAAGTAATAATAATGTAATTTTTGTGTTACAGAAAATTTTCTTACATTTTGAAATAATATAAAAAAAAATTCAGTGATAAACAAGCATAATCTAGACTACGAAACAAGTTTTAAAATTTTGTTGAAAACCACATTTAAAATCTGTAAAATTTTTTAATATATAAAGAAAATTGCAAATAATAGAATATGAATTAAAACAGAAATCAAATTGTCTGCATGGGTAGCGGAGTTGGCTTGAATCTTGGGTTTTCTCTCTAAGGTCTAAGGGTTCAACTCTGAGGTCAATCTTACCCGATGCATATGGCTAGCAGGCAGTTGTGTGCATCTCAGAGAATTAGTCTCACCTCAACTCGTCTCTCTCAAACCCCGACTTGGCACAAAGTAAGACCAAGAAAAGATTGATTAGACGCTAGGTTAGGTCGAGTTGGATCGCAGGAATACCTCTAACGCAACAAAAAAAATCAAATTGATTTGTTACAATAGATATCCATGATAGACAAATCTTATTAGACAAAATAAAACCTAAAATTATTTGACCCACCCATTACATTACATTGGAACAACCACCCTTAGACTTTGTTTTAATGACCCACCCACTTACAACAACCCTTGATTTTGTTTTCTTATAACTCTAGACGACTTAATTCCAAACATCAATGTCTTGATGTAAGAATTTATTGCCCAAATAGTGGACAAATCAAAGTATTGGCTTAGTAGGGGATTCTATACATCCATAGCTTTCGAACTTCTTTGACTACATAGATTTGAAGTAACTATCAATTATTATTAGAAACTCCTCCAAAAGACAATGCTAACATGCCATTGATAAAATAACACTAATAATGAATAGGGAACAACATGTAAAGAAGATAAGCAACCAAGTAAAACTATGAATTTAAAACATGTCAAAAAAAAACTAGAGTCAAAACAAATATAAAGCTCCTTCACAAATAAAAATTAGGTCATACTCCTAATAAAGTCATAATTAACACTACCTAGAGACACTGTCTTTTCCATTTTTATTCATTTGCAAATACGTTAAACTTGACTGGACTTGCCTGCCGTGCAACGTGTTTCTGAAAGAGATTTCATTGCACTGATTTCGGCGAAGAATGCACGTTTGACTTTATTATTAATTAATTAAAAATTCATTCAAACGTGTTGGCTGCATAGAGACTGATTTCATTGTGCAAAGCATATTTTTGACCCTTCAAAAATTGAGGACCACCCTATCACCCTTCACAGTCTTCCATAATATTTATGGAAAAAAAACTTGAAAACACTTCTCTTTCCGGGGACTTCCTGTTCTTAAGAGCAGAGGTAGGTTCTTTCAATCATTAACAATTTGGCGATGGACGAACAGAGGCCAAAATCCTGCTTTAGCATGCTTTTTGCAGTTACAGTGTTTATTCAACTGAAGAGTTATGGTGCTGCAGTCGAGGATGGAGATACTCTTGCCTTGGGCGCCTTGCTTGCTGGAAATCAGACATTAATTTCAAAGAATGGTACATTTGAATTGGGATTCTTCAGCCCAAATGGGGGCAATAGCTGGTATATTGGCATCTGGTTTGCCACTGTACTAGAGAAGACAATCGTTTGGGTGGCTAACAGGGAGACTCCCGCGAGAAACAGGTCTGGCGTTTTGAAGCTGTCAAGAGAAGGTAAACTGGGACTATTTGATGCAGAGGGCATGTCTATTTGGTCGGTCAACAATTCGAACAAGGCCTCCCGGGCTGTGATATTAAATTCTGGTAATTTCTTAATGCTGAGTGATGACAATAAATCCGAAACCATTTGGCAGAGTTTCGACAATCCTGCAGATACTTTGTTGCCTGGGATGAGATTCAGTGGACAGAAAAAGCTAGTCTCTTGGAAAAGCTCATTTGATCCCGCTCCTGGGCTTTTCTCCTACCAGACGGATCCATCTGAGGCCAAACAATTCGTCCTAAAATGGAACAATTCTGTACAGTATTGGGAGAGCGGGACTTGGGATGGTTTTCAGTAATTTTCCACAAATTACAGTGAAAGACTTCTACAATATGAGTGTCGAAAGTACCAGCTCTGGTTTGTATGTCACTTATGAATGGATGCGTAACATCAATGCGCTCTCCCGTGTTTTACGGATATATTGGGCAGGCTTTGTTTGATGGCAGTAAGTGGAACATGTTCTGGTCTAAGCCCAGAGATGAATGCGCCGTATATGGTCTCTGTGGCGCTTATGGAACCTGCAACTCCAACAATCTCCAGTTCTGTAGCTGCCTGGAAGGCTTTACCCCAACAGACAACCGCGCCTGGGATTCACAAGAGTGGTGGTCCAGTGGCTGTGTTCGGCAGAGCCCATTACACTGCGATGCCCTAAATGGCAGCACCGATGGATTCATCGACTCCAAGGCAATATTGCCTACTGATTATGTTTCTTCCTCCCCTGCACCCACAAAGAAAGATTGCGAGAAAGCCTGCCTCTACGACTGTTACTGCACTGCTTATACTTTCAATCCCCCTTCAGGGCCCTGCCAAATCTGGTCCGGGCATTTGGTAAACTTGCGCAGCTCTCCATCAGAAAGCAATTCAAATGTCTTCATTCGAATAGCTGCCTCTGCGCTTCCAAAGATTGATCATCCATCCTCCTCCAAACTCAAAACTGCAGGTACTGTGGGCATAGTGCTTGGTAGTATTACTGCTCTCGCCATTATTTTGGGTATCTTTGCATTTTTAAAATGGAGGAATTATCGGGTACAATCGATGGAGAGTTGTGGGGATTCCTCGAACTCTTTTCCCAGAATGTTCAGTTACAAGGAACTGAAGATTGCAACAAGAAATTTCAGTTCTAAGTTGGGGAATGGAGGATTCGGGTCAGTGTACAAAGGATCTCTAACAGACGGCACGCTTGTGGCCGTTAAGAGATTGGAGGGTTCAAGACAATCTGACAAGCAATTCCGAGCGGAAATCAGTTCTCTTGGAAACGTACAACATGGGAATTTGGTCAGGCTTCGAGGTTTTTGTGTAGAAGGATCTGGACGGTTACTGATTTATGATTACATGCCCAACGGCTCTCTGAATTCCTTGCTGTTCAACAGTAATTCCAAAACTAAACGGAAAGTACTCGACTGGAAGACCCGATACGGGATCGCTTTGGGAACAGCACGAGGTTTATTTTATCTCCACGAGGAATGCAGAGATCGAATCATTCATGCCGATGTGAAGCCCGGGAACATTCTGTTGGACGGTAATTATTCACCCAAGTTGGCCGATTTTGGGTTGGCAAAGGTTGTGGGTAGAGATTTGAGCCGTGTATTGACCACAACAAGAGGAACCAGAGGATATTTGGCTCCAGAGTGGATCTCCGGTCTTCCCATTACTCCCAAGGTTGATGTTTACAGTTTTGGTGTGATGCTCTTCGAGATTATTTCCGGGCGAAGAAGTCTGGATCACGTGCAAGATTCCTTTCCCGTGTGGGCTGCAACTCAAATTCACGAGCGCAACATGATTAATATTGTGGAGGAGGGTGTTGCAGAGGAAAAAGATATTGAAGAGGTGAGAAGAGCAATTGTGGTAGCAGTGTTATGCAGTGAAAAAGATGAGGAGGTGAGGCCAAGCATGAGGGAAGTGGTGCTAATGTTGGAAGGGAAGATGGAGCCTCAAACTCCACGGATTCTGAGCTCTGCGCTCATGGACAACCCAGCAAACGCAAGTGACGCTGAGCTATATCAATGGCGGCATCGTTAGCTAATATGTACATTTAAATGTAAAAAATTAATATTTATTTCAAGTTAGCACATTGACGGCCATCACTTGATCCAGGTTCTCCAGCGTCCTGTCCACCAGGGAACGTCCGCATTGCTGGACATTATGTCCAGTCGGTCAACCATGGAGGAAACGTTGGGCTCTTTGGACACGTCGCAGTAGAGGAAGGCAACATTTGGTGCACGTCGCATGTTTGAATGGGAGTGTAATTAGGTCATTTTTGTGAACATCATTTAGATGTAATGAGTGTTAAGTAAATCATCCATTTTCATGAGATGGGTGTGTGCCAATTATTACTCATGATATAAGGATCAATGAATTTGACACAAAAAAATATGAAAGATTTTCTTGATAATTTTATCATATGTCCATAGATTTGTTTAACAATTTTCGCAAGTAGCAATATATGTTTTTGCATTCAAATTTTAGATCATATTGAATGATTTATTAGTAGGATAAAAAAGAATGGTCAAAGAACATTTTGAATTATCTATTATGAAAATAATGAAGAATTAACACATTGATTTTTTTATAAGAATTTTAATTTCACATAAACACTCCAAAGAGCTTAAACAACCAAAATGTTATTGTCAATATTCTAACACTTATCTTGGAATGACCCCTCCCATAGAGTACCAATACAGTAATCACAATATACCAATAGATCTTAATATAACAACTACTAATGATGAGCATAAACAATTAGTACATTAACTACAATACACAAACTATTTTAAGAAAAGTAGTCGTTTAGTGCAATAGATCATAAACATTATCATAGATGCAAAAACATTATACATAATATCAAAAATTTCAAATTATGATATTTATTTCAAGATTCAACTACATAGTTATTTGAGTCAAATTCATTTATCCATATTTCATGAGTAGTTATAGTTTCTATTGAGCTACCACAATTGTTACCTAAACTATACGAGATATCTTTTAACTTATAGAAATACTTACTAGATTACTTTAGTAATTTATAAAGATGGTATAGTCGTTTTATGTGGTAAAAAAAGTTTCATACATGCAACCAAAACATAACAACTACTACATAAATGACCAAAATTTCATGTTTTAATTAAAATTCTCAAAGGGTGTGTCTTTTGACATTCCAAAGTGTGATTCTTTGATTTTCCATCCATTTTGATGTTTGATGTTCTATCTTTTGACCTTTCGGAAGTTGAGGGAAGGTCTTAGCTATCTTATCCATGTCTAGAAGAGATTAAACATTTTTGGTAGATGGTGTAGAGGCATTGTGGTAGACATAACATGTGTATGTGAATTTGGCATAGCAAGGGAGTCTGTGTTGGTATGTTTGTCAAATCTCTATAGGCTTTTGGAGCTTATTGAGACCATCATGGTCATTGTAAACTTCCATATTTCCTTATTTCTTAGAGGGATGAGGAGTTTGTACTCATATAGGATATTTTTATTCAAAGTATGCAAGGTAATATATCTTGTAGAACTAGATTTGTGCATGTTTATCATTGTTAATTTCCACACTGATAATTTATCTTTGTCCTAACTGATAATTCCCAAATATGTTGAATTATTATGAAATTCCCACACTGATAATTGTAGATACCCTAAATTGTCCTAACTTGTGAGCATTGCCTTTTTACTAATTTTCACTAATGATTAAATAATACCTTATTATTTAATTATTACCAATTATCACATTCTACTATTAATTAAGTGATTTTACATTATTTAATTAATTCATTCTATTTCATCATTTCTGACTAAATAAATAAATCTTATTTATTTAATAGTGTCTAGTTATCATTATTCTCCCTGACTAATTAAATAAATCATATTTATTTAATAATATCCTAATCAACATTATTCTTCCTGATTAATTAAATAAACCTTATTTATTTATTTAGCTCTTGCTCCGCTAACCCGGGGTATAGGAATGGACTTTGCCACAAACATTTAACAGGCCGTTGGGTTGGGTCGCGGGGACACCCCTATTGTATAAAAAAAAAAACCTTATTTATTTAATTATGTCGCTAACTTCACTTATTCTTCTATTTTAATTAAATAGTTATCATTAATTATTTAATTAACATCAAATACCCTTCTTAAATTAAATAATTGTTATTAATTATTTAAGTATACCACTTTCCCACTTCTAGATTAAATAATTAAATTAATTATTTAATTCTCCAATTTTGACTCATGATCCATTAATAAATATATTTATTTATTAATCAATCTTTAATTGCACATTCCCCCAATGATTGATTAAATTAATTAATTAATTAATTATCCTCTCACATATTGACTAATCAAACAATCTCATTGATTATTCAATCAAATCTATTGACTAACAAATCAATCCCATTGATTAATCAATCAATTTCCACTAATTATCCAATAAATTCCCTTGATTTAATCAATTGAAACACTCCCACATCTTTCATCAAAAGAGAGGCACCCATTCAGTTGAACACAACTTTCCATATTCATGGGTGGCTACCTACCTATTTTACACAAGGCCTGATAATGTTATGTCTAGGTGTATACGAGAATATGAAGTTTATGATACCCTTAAAGCTTACAATGATGAACCTTATGGAGGGCACTTTGCAGCCAAAATAATGACCTGCAAGATCCTAAATACTAGATACTATTGACCAACATTATATAAAGATGTAGTTCAATACATAAAAAGATGTGATTGTCGTCAAAGGATGGGTAGGCCTATAAGAAGTGATGAAATTTCATTGCAACCATAGTTGGTAATAAGGCCATTTGACAAATGAGACATTGACTTCATTGGGCCAATAGATCCCACTTCTAACAATAAAGACTATATAATGGTTTATACTGATTACCTAACCAAATGGGTTGAAGTTAAAGCCTTACAATTTTCTAGAGATAGAAAATTAGCAAAAAATTTATATGAGGATATACTCACAATATATGGAGTGCCTAGAGATATAGTCATTGATCAAGGGCCACTATTTATCTCAAATATGATTGCTCATTTGGTCAAGGAACATGAAATTAGGCACAAGAAATCAACTCCTTACCACGGACAATCAAATGCCTAGGTTGAGGTTACAAATAGAGAAATCGAAGCCATATTAACAGAGCCATTCAAAGTACACATAAAGGATTGGGAAACCAAATTACCAAAAGCATTATGAGCATACAAAATAATATGGAAAACAACAACATGATTTACACCTTATGAATTAGTATACGACAAAAGGTTGTCCTCCTTATTGAATTTGAACATAAGACACTGAGAATATCAATACAACTAGGAATGGATCTATCTAAATCTCAAAAGGATATATTGCACTAGCTTAATGCTTTGGATGAGCTAAGAATGGAAGCAATCTACTACATAAAAATTGTACAAAAGCAGAGAATGAAATGGCATGACCAATACATCAATACTAGGGAATTTCATGCAAGAGACTAGGTGTAACGCCCCGCCACACAACCCTAGAGGATGATGCAAACAACTACTTAAACAGGCTAATTTTTTTTTGTTTAAGTATAATTAATATAAAAGTTCGCTTCCCAATGCAACCATCCCCTAAGGTTACGAGACATAATCTACTTAACAACCCACAACAACAACATAAATGAAACCATAATGTTTATCTACTCAAGATAATAAGTACACATACATTCCATACAAGATAAATTACATCCAAACATAATATATAACTTTCAAACTCATTTATCCATAATTAAATATTACAATTACAACTCTCATTCCCCGAATGAGGCAAGTCCAATAAATAAGGTTACAGATTACAACTTTCCATCTCGATAAAAGAGGGGTAAAATAATACAAGATCAACTGAAATGATATAAAGCAAGAACTGATACTGAAACCAATGAGCTCTCCAACTGGAAGTCTCATCCATAAGAACATGAAGATAGCCCAATGGATTTAGGTGCATGCCACCCAGCCAAGTGGAATTCAAAGGCCCACCCCCATGCTAGGAGATAGTAACCAGGAATCCTAGTCAAGACCATCTACCTCTAGACACAAGCTAACAAAAACTGAAACAACCAATCACATGCACCACACAAGCACATCATAAGTACAACCCAAGTACAACTCAGATACCATGCAAGTACAACTCAAGTACAACTCTACAAGGTCACATTGCTTCCAGAGATAAAGCAGAACAAGTATGTTAAGAGAACCATACACATAATAATCAAATACCAACTATGGTCACATTAGGTATGTTACGGAAACCATACCCACAAAACAAAGACCAACTGTTGTCCTAGATAGAGTGTCATCACACAGCTGGTCATGGGTTATCCTTGGGAATCTTCATAGGCTACGGCCCCCACAAGAAAAGGTTATCCTGGTGACCTTTACCGAATCCCGGCCCCCATACTCACTCATGCGGAGCCAAATACCTTTCGTACAAACAAGATAGATGACCTTGCCATTCCAAGCCTTCCCATCTCATCCCAAGCCAACCGAGCACTTGGGTCCATGAGTGAGGCATTAAAAATCTTGATTAGTGAGAAGTTAGTCCTAAACTTCTAAGTATTGTTTTAGTTATCACTTGATTAAATAACTTATAACAAGTTATCCTTGACACCACTTCGGGTGTTGGCCCCCGTTACAAGCCACTCTTCTACTGGACAACACACATACACCATCCAAACATCTATGGAACCAAGGTGCAACAAAAAAGATAACATGTCCACTCCTTTCTCAAGAGTCGACAAAGATGAACCCATCTCCAAACACTGGAGGTAACATCAATAATAAGACCGCTCCCAACAAGGAGGCACATGTTACAAACCCACTCCTTTCTTAGGAGCAACAAGGATAAAACCATCTCCAAACACTGGAGGTAACAACAATAACAAAACTGCTCCTGACCGCTCTTGACAAGGAGGCACACATTACAAAATCCACTCCTTTCTCAGGAGCAACAAATGTCCCCATTCGTGAAAATCGGGTATAACATATAACTTCACATGCATTACCCAAGGGAATAAACAAACAATCGACATCACAAGACGACAACCCCCAACCTCTAGGGTCTTCTGGAAGACTTACATTTAACGACACATAGCCCATTCCCAAAACATGAACATAGAGGAAGTAACCACGAAGGCAAGTTGCGAGGAATTAAACTAACTTTGGATACCTTAAATCCACTTCCTTAATATAACTTAGTAGTTTAATGTCGTAATGAAACTAATTAAATAACACCTCTTTCAGGCAAAGGAAGACAATTTAATAAAAGTATTTAATTCCTTAATTGCTTTTACATAATACTGAAATAAACATTTACTTCATCATTCCAAATAGGTTGATACATGATATGACAACCCACATCTTTAAAACCCTATCAAGAAGACTTAACCCTTTTTGATTGATTTCCCTCAAGCAATGACATAAGGAATTACATTTAAACAAGCAATTTAATCATAATAAATTCTACTTCGGATTTCCTAAATCCCCTTCATTTAACAAAATTCAATAAATTGTTGCCACAATAAATCTGATTTAATAATGTCCCTTTCTGACATAAGGAGGAAATTTAAACTAACATATAATTCCTTAATTGTTTGCAAAAATAATAAAATTAACCTTATTCTTCAATTTAATATAAATATCATTTTGAAATAAAATTCTTGATTTGACTATAATACATTGATTAAAAATTCTTCAATTGCATTTAAACTATGCTATTATTTTACTCAACCAATTTAATATATATGCATATATTAAAATCATATTCTCAACTATTTAAATTTATTTAAATTAATATTTTAATATTATATACATATGATATAAAATATAAAATATATATATATATATATATATTAATAACTAATATATATATATATATATACATTAATATTTTAAGATTATACATATAAATATTATTAAATATTAAAATAAACATTTTTTATTTTATTTTTTTGGTCAAGCACCCTTTCACGCCTCGGGCCGCGTGCGCAGTTTTAGAGCCGCGGTTTAGGTTTCCGCCGACCACAGTTTATTGGCCGTAGATTTCCTTATGCAGGGGGTGGCGAAATTCTTTTGGCCACCGACAGAGAGGAGAGGCGGGGGTTTTATGGAGTGGGCAGAGGCCGGGCCGCAACTACCCTGGCGGCGGCTGTGGTAACACAACCGACACCACCCAACAGTGGTGGCAATGATCGCGATGTACAAGGAAGGTGGGGGTCGCGATGGGCACGGTTCCCTCCACCCGCCTCCATGGGAGGCGCAGTGGGGGTCGAGCCCCCAACCCCCCAAACCAAATTTGTTTTTTATTTTTTTTTAATTTTTTTATTTAATTTTTATTTTTTTCTCAAGAAACCTGCGGATTTTGGAAATCCATGCCCATACCTAGGCATTTCAAAAAAATTATTTTTAACAACAACCCTCCCTTTAAAAAGATTTTAACAATAGTTATATGCATTTCTATATAACTATATATGTATATTTACTTATATATTTGAATTTAACAAAACCCCATTCAAATTGAGAAATAAATAAAACAAAACATTTAATTTCAGTCAAGAATACCATTTTTGAATAAATTCTCATTTCTAAAAACAAGATCCAAGTGAGAGTAGATTTAACATGAGTTTTCTTGCAACTAACTTAAAGGATTTAAATATTTTAAAAAAACAAATTTTATAAACACCAATTTCAAAACAAAGCATGAACCTTTTCAAATCCAACAAACAATTTAAAATAACATGAACTTGATTTTCACAAGTTGAGAAGATCCAGATGATGCACGGATCCTGGCTTTGATTCCCCCTTCAGATCAGCCATTTTCACAACTTCAATCCAAAACCCACAAAATCCAACCATACCTCTTCCCTCCATTTTCCATTTTTTTTCCAAAACTTCATAATCCAAAATTGAGATCCAAAATCCAAGCATAAGGATCAAACCCTAAAAAAATTCAACAACCCCCTCATAAATTCTTCAAAACAGAAAAATAGAAAAATATCTAATTTCTTTAATTAATTTTTTGAATTCAAACTTCTAATTTGACTTTTTAATTCAATTTTCAATTTTGAATTCCAATTTTCACAAATTGATTTTCATGCATTTTCATTATTTTCAGATTCAACAAAATAACAATTACTTCAACATAAATAAATTAAATTCTTTCAACATCATAAATTTAATTAATCAATAAATAGATTTAATCAACGATTAAATTATTTATTAATTAAATTAAATTAATAATAAATAATTTATATTTCAACATAATTCTAGATTACATTACTCAACAACTTAAATACATTAAGCTATTTAAATCACCCAATTTAACTTGCAATTAAATAATGAAGAGAGGGTACAAAATCCAAAGCAACACAACCTGACAAACAACTGACAACATACAAGAACTAGGATGATGACTTGGCACAGAAACCTAGCTACTATCTCCGAATCGAATACCGTAGGGCATTGGACATGCTCTCACCTGTGAAACCAGGTGGAGTCGATGTCCTATACCTATCAACCTACAAATACAGAGTATATCCACATTCATATATATGTTAAAATTTAAACACACCATGAAGAGGAAATCATGGAATCACTGGGTGCTCGCAAGCGAGTGATGCAATCCGTCCCCTTCACCAATACAGTATCACTGATTGACGAATCTAACATCATTAATATAATCAAAAGCATAAACATCCTTAATTCAATTATCCACTATGCTAATCCAAAGCATGACATAATAATAACATCAGGATAAAATACCAAGTACCAAGGTCAAAGCACTATTAGAAAATAAGGCCTAACCAAACAGAACACTGTTCAATCAAAAGAGCAAAATGGAGGGGTCTTACACTAGGAATTTCTATATGACTCGAGATATAAAGAACATAAAGGAAAATTGTAGATGAGATGGTTGGGTCCTTATGGAATAATTAATTTTTCAAAATGGAGTAGTACAACTGACAACAATTGATCTAGTTATATTTTCTCTAATGGTAAATGGACAGCATCTCAAACTCTACAAAAATTCATTGTATAAAGATGAATTTATACAACACCTGTGATAACAATTTGTATCACCGACACTAGTAGATTCAATATACATTGTCTCGCTTGAAGAAACCATTGAATCATCTATTGCCACATCTTTAGATGAGCCCACCAGCTCACCTACTAAGATTATGTAGGTATGATACTTTTCCCAAAAAAATAAAAACATCACACACACTATACACAAATAAAACCACACAAGCAAAGATCTATATTGGTGGTACATGCAACAACACTACCAACAACTTCTTTTATAAGGGCCTATAAAAATTGTCTCGCAAAAACTAGACTAATGGGATATGATTTTCTATCACCCACAACCACTATCTGGGTATGTATAGGAGCATGATGGGCCAAAAAGTGGTGATATGTAATTGATATGATGGCCCATGTGGCTGATGACTTTTTTTTACCCAAAATTGATGAAACTAAAAAGGATTTTAAAGGATATTCTCAGCTTTCCACCAATATAAATTATGTTTTACTTTGAATTTAATAAATAATTATTATTCATTTTCTATTTGAATTATGACTAAAGTTTTGATTGATAGGTTGATTGAAAAATATCTATAGCTTTCAAATTGTATCACATTTTTTGAATCCAAAACATGTGTCACATTCTATGCTTCGCATACTATAGGAATTTTTAAAAAAATGAATTTCATGAAGTTTTGACCAAGTTAAGGTGGTCAGACATACAAGTTTTTATATTTTTTAAAAGTTGTAATAAAAAAATCATAATTAATTATTTTCTTCGAAAAAAATTACAAAAAAATATGCATCACATCGAGACATGAGTCCTCTACTTACATCTAAACTCTTGTAAAAAAATATTATCATTTTATCGTGGTTAGGGTGGTCAGACAGACACCTACTTTTTTATTTTTTCCCTGAAATTTAAGTACTACTACATTGAAATTTCAAAATTTCACCAAATAGATTTTTTTTCTTAAATAAACCTAGTAGTTTAGAAGCTACATTCAATTTTCTACAGATTCTTTTCTTACATATTTTTGAAATAATATAGATAATTTAAATTCAAAATTTTACGTCAAGTTGCCTAACTTTGATTTTTTGAATTTCCATCACCACTTAAGGACCTATTTTTCCATGATGATCCTACACATACCCATCTAATGGATAATTCAACATACATGAAAAACTTCATTCCACTATCTAATGTCACTACGCTTGATAACATCCAACTTTCTCTACCATTACATGCAACAAGTCAAGGCCCACAAAACATGTGCGTGCAACACATCATTTCCTACAAGTCACATCCATGCATGTTGTAGTGTTTCTTTCAAATTTTTGCACTTCCAAACATGCATTGTCACTCAAAAGGTTTCCAATTATGACAAATTAAATGTAGTTACATCCATTTATTATCATGATTACATTTTTCAAATGGTTCATTCTCGACGACCATTCACAAAAATTCGCATGCACCATCTTTCACTTCATTACAAATATTCAAGGCATTTCTCTCATTACTACCATTAGTTGACATTAGCTCTATTGATTTTATCTATAATTATCATTCACACAATAATTATTTTATATTATATGCAATCCCATGCCCAATGCTTCATACATCCTCCCTACCACACTTCTTGAATAAACCATCATTTGAGGAGAAATCAACACTTTAGTTAGGGAGATTTCACATTAATTTCAATATGTGGAAAATATTTGGATCATACCAACATGTTAAGACTTGTTATTTCATAATTAAAAATCAATCGGTTAAGTTGCATGTACCATTAGTATGCTTAGCATGAGCAACCTCTAGTAGAAGGCACTAGCAATAAGACAGTGAAATTATGAACAAAAAAATTATAGCTTGTCATAAAGAAGAAAACAAGTAACAATAATAAGAAGGATAAAAATAATTTAGAAGTAAGGCTACAGTATAATAGAATGGGTGGAGAAGTTATCGGACAAGAACTAGTAGACTATACAATATTGTTGAATGACCAAGGTAGCTTGCCTATCTTTCAACAAGTAGGGTGGTTGGACTATTTTCTTATACTAATAGAGTATAATGAGGCTATCATGCAATATTTTATCAGGATGCTACAAAACAATGAAGTCACAATAAGAGGATTGAGATTTGATGCCTCGAAAGTGGCAATTGTAGAATTCTTTGGGTTGTCTACAATTGGGGAAGAATTTCTAGCCAAATTTGATGCTATTATAGCTCAAGTTGAATTTGTGCAACTAGGAGAGGAATTGGATTCCTAAGCCCAAGGTACCAAATTTCTTTCCTTCCCTTGGTTATGGACCTCTATAGTTGTGCATATTATTAAGTACTTAACCTATGATGGTAGGAAATCATTGTTATATACAATGTATTTTAAATTACTGAGCCATCTTTGCCACCAAGTTGGATTGTTAATATTCTCAATGATTTGTATAATTTTTAAAAATAATGTATGTTGAATACAAAAGGAAAGGAAACCAATCGTATTATCCCACTATTGTTTTAATTTTCTTGTTGATAAAAAGAAGTCTCAATGCCCAATTCCTATATGTTCCTTTGGAAAATTTCTTGGAATGTAAAAATATAAATGATAGACCCTTGAGGTCTGATCCAGTTGAAGAGAATAGGGCATAGGAGGAAAATGAGAAACCAAAAGAAGAGGAAGAAGAACTTGGAACCTCTTCCCACAAGTTGCCTCACCTACTTATGGCAATAATGAACAACTAGAGCCAGAGATGCAAGAAACTCAACCCATAGTCTTTGAGGTGTAATTTGTAGCATCTCTAGTATCTAAAACCCTTGTCTCCAAAGGAACCCCTTCTGTAACGCCTCGTCGTGGAACCCGAAAAAATGTTATGACATTCACATAAACTACAAAATAATTACTTTTTTGAAATAGATTACATGTGACAACAACAACCATAAACATTTCAAGGTTCCACAACTACGCTACTATGAATAACAACAATACAATTCAATAGCCATATAATTAACTTACTCATGAGAAGTCATGTCTAGATAAATATATCAATAAGAGTTTACATACAACAATCAAGATTATATCAAATCTCAGATTAATAAAAATAGATACAAGGCATCTCATGCACATCATAAGTGTAATTCAATAAAGAATGAGATAAGGAAAAGAAGACGTCCACGCCACGAACTTGCCAAAGGAACTAAACTCCGCAACCATTGTGCAGTCTGGATCCAACCAAGGAAACTTGTCACGAACCAAATACCTGTATGGGACCCAATGGAGTTGTGGCACGTTCCTCCCAACCATGTGGAGCTCGAAAGCCCACCCCCATGCTAGGAGATAGAACAAGTCCTCAAATCAAATTGACCTCACAAAGAATCAAATACAATTACAAGGTTGACTCACATGACAACTCAAGAACCAGTCAAAGACAACAATAAACTGCAACTATAAACTGCATACTGAAAATCCTAGAGGTGACTCACAACAGAAAGATCACAAAGTGTACTAGGATCAGAGTGTCATCACATATATGGGATAGGTTACCCTGGGCAACCTTCCTAGGTACAAATCATCATAAAGATAAAACAAGGAAACAACATGCATGCAACATGAACTTCTTAACCAAGGACCTATAATCAATTGATCCAATATATAACCAAAGTAACAAAACATTGCAAAACTTCCGCAAGCATGTACTCATATAATAAGATACATTTTCCCAAACAATAATACCTAGAAATAATGTGAGAGATCCACGTTTCCCACAAAGATCTGAACAAGGTAAAATTGAGCAAAGATCACATTACCAATAGATAATCAACAAGCATGCCATAACTTAGTAACAATAAACAAAACCTCTGGAACACCATAAACCAAGACCCATCCATAATCAAGAAAATAACACAACATAGGGAAAGCATTTTAATTAGATTTTAAGGAATTTTAAAATAAGATTTTAATTC
The DNA here is from genome assembly GCA_007115665.2 of Sequoiadendron giganteum. NCBI lineage: Eukaryota > Viridiplantae > Streptophyta > Pinopsida > Cupressales > Cupressaceae > Sequoiadendron > Sequoiadendron giganteum. The sequence goes on along the minus strand of CM021103.1, from coordinate 270,087,696 downwards.
ATACAAGACAATCTCAAAGCTTCTAGAACATTGAACTAACAAACATAAATATTCTCATATCGACATTCTATTATCCAAAATCTATTAAATATTATTTCACCAACAATAACATTTATTCTAACTTCTAAAAATAATTGATACAATCCATGATTTTAATATCTTTTCATAAAATGCATTATAAAGAGTGCAACCAACTTAATTAATACAATTTTAACCATTCATATAAGATATTAACAAATCAAGCATATCAACCATAATACAAATTAAATAGAGATTAAAAATAAATGTATTAATGCATCTATATTCGTGATTCTAATATAGATTATTATTATTTATAAGAATCTATATTATAAATCAAAGTATTATTAATTCAATTGACAATTTCAATTTACAATTTTCAAACATAAACATATAAAACACTTATTTATTTATTGTATACAATTCGAGAGTAAAATTTACGTTAAAATTTCTCTATACACAACTTAATTAAAAGTAGTTATAATAATATAATTTATGCAACTATTTCATATCTAAATTTGTACATAAGCTAAACTTAATAAAATTTTATATTTAAAAACCATTACTTAAAAAGACTAAACTTCTAAACAAAAATATACAAGGGAAGATCTTTTCTTAGAACCTAACACATATGTCTATGTGTCGATTAAAAGAATTAAACCTAAATCAACTTCCATCTTTTGACTGTCCTAGAACTGGATGACTCAAATCTAAGTGATACTAACGAGGTGACTAGGCCTTGACTAATAGTTATGGGTCACAACGAACATGCAACCACCGCCAGGGAGTGGAGAAGGAACTCGACATTCACACCAAGTTTAACGTCGATAGTAGGTTAACATAAAGCAACAAAGACAACGTAGTAAATTCCATGGGTGTGGATACAGATACTCATTGCCATACAGGTTCCTTCCACAGGTGGCTTAATGAAGCAAGAGGCCTAGTGACCAAGTCAATGAAGGATTATTTGTTTCTTGAATGAAACCTTCGTAAATGGTAACAGATTAATTATACCAGTTCATTGCCATACTGTTAAATAATTCCCTACAATGGATAATCTGCTACTTCAAACATATCATTCAAGAAATATTGATTCCCATATTTGTTAAAATTATCTCAGGTAGATGATTTACCACATCAAATAGGTCATACAATGCACGTGCTTAATGAAAGACTCTTGTTGAAAAGATGACCTGCTGCATCGAGTGTACCATACAAGAATTCCCCAAACCAGTTCGCTATACATTTCAAAACAAAACCCAGTGTTTGAAAACTTCAAAGACCAAGGCCTTAAGAAATCGATGGTCATTCTAAGGTTCAATATACTATAGATCAGAAGAATCTATACCAGTGAGTTATTTCTGAAAGCTTATATGCTAAGGCTCATACAATACACAGGTTACACAAAACAAGGAAATAACAAGGCGCGGTTGGGTCGAGCATGCAACTCCAAAGAAAGAGATATTTCACCAGACCACAGAAACAACAGAGACCAATACTTCTCAGCAAAAAATGCAAATAACCAAAGATCTACATACCCTATATGCAATCAACAGGTGAACAACGTTCGAGGATCGAAAAAAGATTACAGAGGAAGATACTATAACTACAGATTCAATGCATGCATCAAACATTTAAAGAGATCGACCATGTTTCAACTTCTATAATTTGTAACCTCCATCAATAATGCTATTTTTGTTTTTTCCATTCAATCGAGATATCATTGCATCTATTCAGATTCTAACATGTTTTCATTTTTCTATGATGTAGCAGAGTTTGAAGATGAAATATTCACAACAAAATTTACATGTTCATAATAAATATACTTTGGAATTTAAAAAGATAAGAACCTGAAAGAGTTTCCCTGAAAATAGAGGATGAACACAGCAAAAACCCCAGAAATTCAAACTTTCTACTTTCCACAATCAGAACACAGTCTTTAACACAATTTGCAGCTTCTACGATCAATTCCTCAAAACCAAAATTTCCAAAAAATATCTTTTGAAAACAATCTTTATGCTTCCTACTGTTCAAATATCAAAACTGTCTTTTTAAGAATGATCTTTTTCCAGATTATATCCTTTTTTTTCATTATTCCTACATCTCAACTTCAACTTTTGTTTCAGCATGCAACGCATGCATTAAACTCAATAGACACAATAGATTAAAAATATATTTCAACTTAAGATCACAACTCAAAGTTCTATTTTCGAAACGTAAAATTGAATAATGAAATCAATTTACAATTAAATGCTCTTTCTGAAACAAGATATTTTAATATTTTAATTTAATTACATAATAAACTAAAAATAGCTTCTTTAATTTAATTATATCATTAAATCATATAAAGCAACATTAATATTAATTAAAACATTATAATAATCCAAATTAACATAATATAATCATTATGGACTCAATCATTAACAAACGACTACAAGCACGTGACGAACAGGTAACAAGACAAAAAGGGTGATGACAGATACTCGTTCTTTTCAGAATGAAGGCTAAGGACAGAAGACAAGTCTATCTCCCATCGATGATTCCATTGGATCATGGCATGCTCAGACCTATCAAGTAGGTGGAGTGGATGCCTGTACCTTAAAGTTGTGTAACACTGCACAATTAATCCAACATGTAAAATATGAAAGCACATTGTGAAGAAGAGTCACAACATAGCAGGGCACTCACTGATGAGTACTTCTAAATCGTCTTCTTCATCGGCTAACGTAAACATCTAACTAATATAACATCATCATGAATAAAATATAACAGCATAGATAATCATCATAAAATGTCATCTCATGAAGGTCAACATCGCATCAAATAATATAGTGTATCATCAAATGAGTTTCACAACTAGTCATGTAAATCATGACATAAAACATGGAAATAACATAATATCAAAGGTCTATATGCTAATTGTGTCACAAAACAGCTAAAATAAAAGTGTCATCAGGAGGGTCACTACACCTTCCATGCCTAAAACATGTAAGAGCATCTACAATCAAAAAGAAACAAAAGGGGCACGCACAACCAAAAAGGTGTTCACACCACCTAAAGAAAAAAAAATAGCAAGAGGAAAGGTCCCTTTTAGATAGAAGAAGGTGGTCCTAGTAGAGTTAGAAAAAAATTCAGAAAGAGAATCTATTTGTTGATAAAGAGAAGTTAAAAAGCATGCAATTCATGTGCTTGGACACAGATTCAAAATCTAGGCCTGAAGAGGAATTTTTTACAACAACAAAAAAATTAAACCTCCCAGTAGTCTAGGAAATCAAGAGAAACTCATTTCCTCTACTGAGTCTAAAAAAGACTTGTTTTTATAGGGTGAAAAATAATTGTTTTTAGAAGACAAAGAGGAAATTGATAGGCTGCAAAAAAAAATCTGAGGAAAATTAAAGAATTAAAAGAGAAATTAAAGGGATACTAGTAGAAGGAATTAGGATAGGATAATAAAGTCAAAGAGTTGGAGAGTCAATTGCATGATTACCAGTAGCAAGGGACAAGATTGGATAAGTTGGCTCAAATGACCATTATTGAAATAAACAAGAAAATTCCAAATCCTGATTAGTAAAACAACTCTACAACTGAACCTTCAATCACAACTTTGGTCACCCTTGGATTGAACTTATGGGATAAGATAGATTTGTTTTTGGTTAAAACATGATTGCAATAAAGAGAAAAGATAAATGATAAAAATAAATAAAAAATAAATTAAGGCGAAGAATTTAGAGGTTAAAATATTAATGCTCAAAACTGATCAAATGTCTGACATGATTGTGAAACTTATGAGATGTAGATTATTGGATTCAAGGGAACATTGAGAGGGGGGGTGAATCAGTGCTCAACAAATATTAACTATATTTATCTGAAACTTAAACCATTCTGACATTACATTAAAAGAAAGATGCAAGAATTCAAAGGAAACATTCATAACACAACACAAAGATTTTTGCATGGAAACCCTGTTAGGGGAAAAACCACGGTGGAGGTTAATCCACAATTTGAGAAATCAAATAATTTTTTTACAAAAGAGAATGCACTTGCATTCAAGCACACTGCCTAGAGCTCACTACTCAAAGGGAAGGCTCACTGTCTTACAAAAGTTCAGATTAAAACCATCTAAAGGATGAACTGAAATAGTAGCATCTATTCATGCCAGGTTACAGTTCTGGTGAAGCTCATGGATTATATTCTGGATCCTTTTTCTGACTTTGCACTTCGCTCTGCTCTGCTTTGCACTTTTCTGCTCTTCGCATTACACATAGACAAATTCACACTATTTCTTTATTGAATTTCACACCATACATTCACCATGTTCGATACCACCACTATATCCACATCTCAAAATGATAAAAACGATCTTATATATATATCCACTATCAAGGATTTGATCATTCATATGTCAGCTTCATAAAACTTTAAGTTCTTTACAATTGTCGGCTAGATCCTTAATTAAATCTTTATGTGCATCCTCCAAAGTCAGTTAAGACATAGAGAGGACCCAAAAAAACATAATCGAGCATGAAAACATTTAATTAATTGATCCTTATACATCCGCGATTACTATATTTGACAAGTTGGCTTGCTAGCATAGATAACCAAAATATTACTGCACCAGATCTCTTAGATCGCATACCAGTGAATGTGCATCAACATATCTCTTGAATAATGTAATACAAACATCAACAAACCTTCCTCAGAGATCCACAACTCAAAATAATAGTTTGGTGAGGTATTCAGATCAACATTTATGCCTTTAACCAAATGCCCTATTCTTCACTTTGCTATGTTGGTGTAAACCAAAACTATACTATAGACTGGATGTATGACTTAGGTTGCCATCAATGACAACACTTACAAGCCATATGCCAACATAGACCACCTACTAGGGCTTATGCCCTATTTTTGTAATAATATTTTTTGAATTTTCAATTTAGCCAAGGGTGTAGTGATCTCCCTATTTTATTATCTACAACAAAGTTGTTTTTAACCACTTATTAGAAATCCACCATAGAAATGCAAAACCAACTATGTGAATTTTATTTACATGACTTGTATGTTCCATATGGAATTGCCTAGAACCTAGTAATTTTTGTGGGAGATATTCAACTAAAGGAACTAGCATCACTCATCCAAAAGTAACATCAAAGAAGCCTCATGCAACAACAATATCATGAGAGGGATAAATCAATTCCCCTTAAAATCATAGAAAAGGTAGAGGACCCTAATTAAGTGGTGATGGAATGGGTTGAATTAATAGAATGAACAAGGGTGGAGAAAAATATTTTGAACTACAAAGAAAAAGTATTATAATATTCAAAGAATTTACTTCTAGAGTAGGTAGAGAGGCACTAAAATTCTCACAGAATAGATGGAATGGGTTAACTCCATAACTAAAAAGGAAAGAGACCTATTTTGTTTACAAATTCTTAGCATCAATTTCTTAGGCACATTGGTATATTAGAGCATCCCTTATGGATAATATTACCTAGGTTCCCTTCACCTTTCATCCTCCTCTTCTCTTGTATCCAATTCGACATTGGTCAGGAAGAAAGGAATCACAAGAAACAAAAAAACTTATCATATGGGAGTGATTGTCTAAGCAAAAAATATTTTATTTGAAGTAATGAGAGGGAATTATTGACCTAATAGACCACAAAATCACTGCATCACATATAACCCAAGGCCTTGAATTGATTGTGGACAAGCAAGATGCTAATTTGGGGGTGTGATGAGTCTAGAAATTGTCCTCATTTCCTTTCTTTTAGTTTCATGTTTTATCATAATATTTCTAGTATTTCCAAAACATTATCCAGACTTTTCTATTTATCCTAAGTATTAAATAATTAAGAATGGTATATATTATATTATTGAATGATTGTGTGTATTTTTGAATGCATATAAAATATGATAGTGTTTTATATTAATTGTGGTCATTAATGATGTAGTGATGCTTTTGAACGAAACTAACTCCTATGCAGTAAAGGACTAGTTTCCCTAGCAAAGGATTTTTTTCAACCCACAACCAAAGGAATGATCACCTACAAAAAAAGGTGCATCCGCTTGTAGTTAAAGGAGACGGTGGTTGAATACTATGGAAATGGTTATGTATAAATCACTCTTTTTCACTAATATTGTCACCAACAATAAAGACAATCATAGAGATAAGAAGATATTTTTGATAACGATAGATCATGGTTCATAAATGTGAATTATGCCATGTTTTGCATGTTTTCCTTCATAACTTCCTTTTTGTGATGCAAAGTTATAACAAGATTATGACACTCACACATCTGCATGATTAGTTTCCTATTTTATTTAGGATAGGAATAAGTCTTCTCTCTATGTTTGTGGATGAGTTGAGATTTGTTTATAAGTTGTTTAGAGTCTAGAATAATTAGACTATTTGGATCCTATGAGTGAGTGCGGGATCATGGTTTGGGTCCAAAAAGTGGCGATATGACAAAAAATGACCAATGACTTTTTCTTTATCCAAATTTGATGAAATAATTTAAGGGTTCATTGAGAAAATTTTCAACTTTCCACCAATATAAGATATGCCTTATTTTGAATTTAAAAGATAATTATTATTTATTTTCTATGTTATTATGACTAAAGTCTTGATTGATAGGTCAATTATAAAATATCTATAATTCTCAAACGATTTCATATTTTTTTAATCCAAAAGATGTAGCACATTCTATGCTTCCCATACTATAGGATAAAAAAATAAAAAGTGAATTTCATAAAAAATTTACCATGTTATGGTGGTCAAACAAACAAGTTTTAATATTTTTAAAAGGTTTTAATAAAAAAATTATAACTAATTATTTACTTGCAAAAAAATTATAAAAAAAATGTGGCACATCCGAGCATGTGTCCTCTACTTATATTGAAAGTTTCAAAAATAAATATATTTTTTCTTGTACTTAGGTTGGTCACACATACACCTTCTTTTCATATTTTCCCTAAAAAACTAGTACTACTACATTGAAATTTAAAAAAATTGCCAAATGGATTTACTTTTTTCCAAAAAATGAATAGTATCATTGAAAATACATTCAATTTTCTACAAATTATATTTCTGCATATTTTTCCAATTATGTTAATAACCTATTCAAATTTTTATTTCAAGTTTCCTAACTCTATTTTCCTAAATTTTCATTGCCAATTAAGGGCCTAGTTTGGACCCTCATGATCCTGCACTGACCCCTATATTTATAGCATAACCTATATGAGTAAATATCTAGTAAGGAGTAGATTTTTTTATCAACACTTTTTGTTATCAATACTTTGTTACTAGCTTGATTTATGATTTTAAAATACAATAAATAAAATGGATTTAGTTAATTATATGGATTTTTGAGTTGAGATTTGATCAAGAAATTATGATATTGTATCTACTCAAGTAGGCACCACTTGAGATAACTAAAATACTCTTCATAGTTTAGATTGTTTATTAATGTTAGAATTGATTTCTAAAGCTATGTTACTTGATTTGAATTAATTTGATAAGTAGAAATTAGTTATTTATCAACAAATACTTAACAATAGTTACATACAAAGTAGTTACAACACAATTGAATTGTTTATTCATTGTCCCCATAAGAATATCTACCCATAGAAATTGTTACACAAATAAGTTTGTTTCTAGTTAAGTTTTCTTCCAACTAAGTCTTATATATGCAACCTCTAGGACAACTTAGAATCCTTAACTGCACATACAGTGCCAACACCATCCAAGAATTTATGATTCCCTAGTTGATAAATGAAACATAATATATTTAAGTCAGTAGGTTTCTTGATAAAGGATCTATTGGTCTATTCACTCAAATGCATGAACCTTCTAATCAATTTATTGGATATAGATGGAGTTAGATAGTATGCATTCTTTTCTCTCATGGGATTTTTTAGGAAATGGTTTGATCAACTTGGTAATTTCCTAACATGGCTGAAGTTGAATATGGGCTTGACATAATAAGTCTAAAGGTAGAAGTTGCACAAATTTTCTAAATAAATCGAAAATCATTTAAAGAAGGACTCATAAGAAAATCTTGGTGGATTAGGTTTTAAAAGTGATATCCTTACCTTATTTTGAGTACAATTAAAGGGCTTGACAAAGACATGCCGCTAGATTTGAGATTTACAGTTATGATTATATTTTATTGTACATTATCAACAAATTATGATGTTAACCCCTATGGTCCTTAAAAAAATTGGAACCATGATCAAACTAGAATTCAAGCTAGTTGGAATAGAGCAATGTGAGTTCTTGTAAAAAGAGGTAGCAAAAGTATTTCTTATATTGTACTAAAAATAAAATAATGGATCGCCATTCTATATTGTGTTAATATTGTTGGCCAAAGTAGTCTAGGTTTTCATTTGTTCCAAGAAAGGAAACAACTTAAGAATTACATTTTTGGATGTGAACTAAGTGCATGTATGGTTGTGAAATCCCATGATTAGATTCCAAATGATTTATTTATAAATTGGCTACATCATTTTGTGAGATCAACTCTAAATGGTGTTTCATTGAAACAACTAAAAAGGGAAACCTTTGAGCTTTCACCTTAGGGTTTGACACATTTCCTAAATGTTTCAAAATATGTGTGTAATGTGTTTGTTTGTATATGGATGAATTAATTTGGAATGGAATGCAAAGGTTGAATGAGGGTTTGATGGATTTGAATAAGTTATGTGATTAACTTGCAACCTGATAGGTGAGTCAACCAACCCTTAACCAAATCTAGAAATGTCCTAATGATGAAATGCAATGATCTAACTAGGGTAATAGTGTAATTTACTATTCTAATGTAAATACAAAAGACATAGAAATTCATAGACAAATTCAAACAACAAAAATGAGTAGAAAAAGACATTGTGCACCTATGCTTCAAATTTGGGGCAAAAAATGGAGGACACGTATGCCCAGGGCGTGAGTGTCCTTGTAGAGATTTTTTGGATCTATTTTCAAGGTCCTCTGATGTCAAATCTAACTTTTTGGATTCCTTCTTGCAAATTTGTTAGAACACTGTCAGATATTTATATAACTAAGTTTCTATAGGTTGAAAAGGTGTAGGGATTAAAATGCAACAATGAATAAATTGCATTTTGTTGCAAGATTTTTTCCCTTGGTCTCCTTGTGTTGTGTAGCACGATGCTTGGGTTCGTGACATGGCTTATCCACCTCTTATGGATCTTGGATCTTATATAAATCTAGCGATTGTATCAGACATTAAGAGGTTGATCTCTTGGTGCAATGGTAACTACTTGTGCAACCATTAGTATCAGAGTTGAGGTCATAGGTTGGAACCCCTCGATTGCACTAGGGGGGATTGTTGCAAGATATTTTCCCTTGGTCTGTTTGTGTTGTGCAGTGCAGTGCTTGGGTTCGTGACATGGCTTAACTGCCTCTTGTGGATCTTGGATCTTGTATAAATATGGTGGTTGTATCGGGCATTAACAGGTCGATATTTTAGTGCAACAACAATCGTCTGTGCAACACATTCAAGATCCTTTCAATCCTCTTCAAGCTTGAGATCTACACATTCACAAAGAGAGGAAATCTTGGGTCGTTTAGGGTCTTGCTTCAATCAAACCCCATGCAAATGTTTCCACTTCCACAATGACAATATAAATGATAAATGGATAATTTAAAGGAAGTAATGATGAAATCACAAAGTGTTGCAACTCACCACCCTTCAATGGCTTCCTTGAAGGACTGAAGTCATACACATCACTGAACAAGGACTTGGATCATTCTTTTCTTGATTGCTTGAATGCTTGAATTTCTTGGAGACCTACAAAAGTGTTAGGCTTCACAAAAAAATGACAGCATGAATACACATAAACTCACATAGAATTTTACATGATGTTAGGATCTCAAATTGCTATAGTAAAGCTCTAAAATGTTGCTCTTAAATTGCTCTTGAATGCTCTCTATGATAGTAATTTCCAATAGTTTTCTCACTCTTTCTAGATAGATTTTAAATGATGCAATGACTAGGTATTTATAGGTATTTATTCAATTTCCTAAAAATTAAATCCTGATGGCTGAGTTTAGACACTTGAATTGTAAATATTAAATTTCCAAAACTAACATATTTGAATTTGGAGCCAAAATAGGGGGACACTCACACCTAGGGTGTGAGTGTCCTTGCCCTATTTTTTTAGGATTTTAAGTGTCGAGGGTAAGGTCTTAGATCAATACAATTGTTTCTCGCTTGTAATTCATCATTAATTGTTAAAAACAAGACATAGAATGCATAATTTAGGACATTAAGTACCCAATTAGGTCCAATAATTTAAGGGGGGACAAAATATAAAGTGAAATTGTTATGGGTGACAATTTAAAATGGTGCATTTAGCCCCCACTTTAGTGAGAGTATGAACTTACAATCAAACTTGAACACTAAAGTAGAAAATATGTCAAGAGGGGTCTAATTGTCCAAATGTTGAAGAGATAGGATGACTAAGGATCTAGTGAAATATGCAAGCCCCTGAGGTCCAAGATCCCATGGCAAAGGTATAAAGGAACACACATATATATGATATACAGAAAGACAACATACACTAACATACAATTTCAATATGAAATTCAAAAGGAGGGTATGGACTAACAAGGTGTGTTATGCTAGGATCCACACCAAAGGCATTCATGAATCACACAATAGAAAAGTATGATATTTTCTAGGAGAATCATAAATTGGAAGGCACACAAGCTAGTGAAGTCTGATATTCACTAGGTGAGACCCCAAGATAAGGTAGAAAAATGAGAAACACACTAGGTCTAGTGAGGATCGTTTTTCACTAGGTGTGTACCCATGACAACCATACCAAGAGTTATACTCCCCAATAACCTTGATAAAGTGCTACAAAAGTATCAAAATGCTATGCTAACGCCACCCAAAGTTCAATGCCCATGAACAAAGTGAAGAAAAAATGTCAATGTTAATGTCAAACACATCACTAAGTCCAATGCCTATGAATAAACTAAAGAAAATAATGCCAATGTATGCCCCCACTTTAAAGAAAATGTAAAACACCATGTTGTGATCAATAACTTTAATGTAGAGAATGATAAATTCTATGCTATAAAAAGTCACAAGAGCTTATTTGGGAATCCTTATGCCAATGATATGTTTCCCAATAAAGCTACATCATGATAAGGGGTTGCCCCCAAATACAATACGACAAAAAAATAGAAATGAATACTAGAGGGATCCATGTATCTGGGGTCAATATATGTCTTTTCTACAATAATATAATAGAGCTCAAAATTGACATCATTTCCAAATACTTGTGGAACAAAAAACACAAAGGAGGAATGACACATAAAGAGAGAAGACAAACAAACTTTTGGGTGAACATGAAAGAGACCTAAATGTCTCAAAGTCTTGCATTGTCCCCAAAAGGAAAACACAAGACAAGAATAATTTAGAAAAAATTTATGACATATAGAAGAATGAAGATACAAATAGAAGAATGTTATGACAGGTTTGTTTCCTTTGTATCCTTGTGCCAATAGAGAAACAAGGTTAATCCAAAGAAAACTCACAAATACTGACACACCAAGTAGCACAACATGAGAAATCACATCACTTGTAAGAAAACACAAAGAACACATGAAACAAAAATAAAGGAATACCATACATGCAACCTGACCTAAAGTAGGTCATCTATATTCCAATTTTTCTCATCATATAGGGAAGGTAGACAACTAGCTAAAGAGACTACACCAAGTGTCATATTATGAGCATCTCCATGTGCAATACATGATGGATCACTCTCATTAGGAGGATCATCATGGTTTCCACAATCTAAATTCATTTGCTTTGAGAATAAAACATTAAGCTCATCATGCACCTCCTCATCAATTTTAGCAACTTCATCTTCATCATCCAAATTAATCACAATGGGAGGTTTTATGACAATAACAATTGAATCTTATTGCTTTACTTCTTGTTTTGGTTCCCTATCTTATTTTGTGAAAGTTGTATGTCTTCTTGAGTTGTTTCCATAGGTGTTGGATTATCATGTGTTTTATTATTTTCTTCCTTTTGGTGAGCAATAACACGACATCTATGCCTACGCTCTTTATCATTTCAATTTCTTCTTGCACGATTTTCAATTTGTAATGGGGTGGGAGTGGGTTTCTTGACCATTGGTCTCTTTTATTCCCGTAAGGGAGGAATTGAAAGAACCACCAAGGGTTTGGAAACTATTGTCTCTTTAGGTCTATATACTTGTTTTATCTTTGGAGGAACAAAAGGAATCATGCGATTGTCTCTTGGCATTTTATAGGAGATGGGTAGGGGAATTGTAACATATTTACCTTGGTTACCTGGAAGGGTCTTGGCTTGGGGGATAGTTTCATCCATAACATGTAGGGGGAGAGGAACATCCATGGGCCTATCATTCTCAAGATATTCCTAAGAGATAACTCTATTATTTATTTTCCTTGAACTTTTGGTATGACTTGAAAAAGAAATCTTCATGAGGCTTAATAGGTTCTAGAGGTTGAGGCCAAAATAAATCTAATGAAAAGTTACCACAGGAGGACAAAGGATTAAACCCACTATGATGTACCATAAATATCTCATTTTCAAAGGGGAACTTTATGCACTTGTGAATAAATGATGGGAGAAAATTCATGGAGCATAGCCATGGGTAGCCTAGCTTCACATGAAATTGGTTCAATGTTAGGATGATGGAGAATGATACATATATTTTTTTTGGTCCAAATTTAAGGGGAAGAGTAATTGAACCTATCATGGGGCGAGAAAAACCATCATGAGTTTTCAACCATGATTTTGATTGTTCATAAGAATCTTGATAAAGCTCTTGCACCAGTAAGAATTCCTCAGTGATCACATTCTCTACACACACAAGATCAATGAGTATTCCTTGTACATATTTCTCATTGATACAATCGACAATGTAGAGAGGACCATCATGTGCATGTCTAGGTGCATCGTTATGGGTGAAAGTAATGTTAGGTAACACAATGGTTTGGCCCTTATGAGGTTGCACATTTATCAAAGAAACCATATCTTTTAGACCATCCTTATTAGCACTGTAATCATTATTTATATCATTAGTTGTATCAATATTAATCTTCACTCCTAACATCACAAGATTGCACAAAGTTAGATGAATAGTTTGGCATAGGATTGGTGAAACTACAATTTTTGGTTAGGAAGGGAAACAAACTTATTCCTTTGATAATTAACACCACCCAACTAGATGTGATTAGAATCAATGAGGTCTTGAACTTGATGTTTAATAAATATGCAGAGTATGTGCAGGATCATGATGGGCCAAAAAGTGGCGATATGTAAGTGATATGATGGCCCATGTGGTTGACGACATTTTTTTTACCCAAAATTGATGAAACAAAAAAGGTTTTTAAAGGAGATTCTCAGCTTTCCAACAATATAAATTATGCTTTTATTTGAATTTAATAAATAATTATTATTGATTTTCTATTTGAATTATGACTAAAGTCCTAATTGATAGGCTGATTGAAAAAAATCTATAGCTTTCAAACGGTATCACATGTTTTGAATCCAAAACATGTGTCACATTCTATGCTTCACATACTATAGGATTAAAAAAAAAGAGTTGAATTTCATGAATTTTTGACCAAGTTAAGGTGGTTAGACATATGAGTTTTTATATTTTTAAAACGTTATAATAAAAAAATCATAATTAATTATTTACTTGGAAAAAAATTATAAAAAAATATGCTTCACATCGAGACATGAGTTTTCTACATATATCTAAAATTTTATAAAAAAATATTATGATTTTATTTTTGTTAGGGTGGTCAGAAAAACACCTACTTCTTATTTTTTTCCTAACATTTTAAGTACTACTGCATTGAAATTTCAAATTTTGACCAAATAGATTTTTTTAAAATAAAAATAAACCTAGTAGTTTAGAAACTACATTCAATTTTATAAAAATTCTATTCTTACATATTTTTTAAATAATATTGATAACTTATTCAAATTTTTACGTCAAATTGCCTAACTCTGATTTTTCTGAATTCTATTGCCACTTAAGGGTCTGTTTTTTCCATGATGATCCTGCACATGCCCTACATCATTTTGTATCATGTCTACTTGTGCGATTATATTGACAAAATGAATTTGGATTGTAATTTAGTAAATTTTTGGTTGTGTCCACAAGTCTAATAGGAGGTAATCTAATTAAGTTCTTGCCCAAAAGTTGCAACATGACCGAATGGAGAGTGTTAGGTAACTAGGTGAATTATCTCTCTCAATTTAAATTGGTATGGAGTTGGAATTATGGTAGCAACATGAGGTTCAATATGGTTGGTTGTTTGAGATGGATTTATCTTGATAAAGTTCTTTTTTTTCTTCTTGAATTCTTGGTAGTTATTTTGAGGTACAAATTTAGACTTCTCAATATGAGCCGATGAAGATATCTCTTCATACTCACTAACTGAATTTTTATAATCACGAAGGGCCATACACAAATGTATGAAGGATGGAAAAAAAATTAATAATATTTTGTCCCTTTTGTCAAATTTCAATTTTTCAATGAACACTCTTTGGACATTCACATCAGGAAGAGTAAGATTGATCTATGATAAAAGTAACTGATAGTGGCTTATGAAATCTATGACCTTTTTGCCTCTCTTTTGTTTGCATCACACTAAATTAGTTATGTTAATCTTAGGACCAATATTTACTTGGAAATGATTGATGAATGCATCAACAAGATTATTGAATGAGTGGATTGGGTTATTTGTAAATGAGAACCATTCCAAATTCATGTCTTTGAATGACCTAAAAAATGAAGTCACTACACAAGGTTGTATATATTGATATATGATTACTAGGGTCTCCCTTACCATTGTACTTATCAAACCAAGGCATCTATATGTTTTGTGGTATTGGTGTTTTCAATATTTCAAGTGAAATTGAGCTCCTTTTGACATATTGTGATGGTTGTCCATTTTGGTTTTGGTTCAAGTTTGAGATTTGTTGTTGAAGTGAGGTGATGTTTTCCAAAAGTTGGTTAATAATGAAATCATTGCTTGACATATTTTGGGAATGTGGTGAATATGGTGGAACTGTGTATGTGCTTGGTGGGTTACTATGTTGTAGATTATGAGAGGGGATGAAACTTGAGGCATGACATGTGAAGGTCCAACACCATAAGGATTTCTAGTAGAAAGGCCTATTGTTGGAGTTATACCAATGCTTTGTTGTATTGTTGAAGTGATAGTTGGATTTGTGTCTGTAGGAATAGAAGCTATAGTTGTAGGGAGGGAGACTTGACTTCCTCCTTGACTTTGAGTATATCCCAAAGCTTGAGCGCAACTAGCTGCAGTAGGGATGTTGATATCAACTATATGAGCTAGGGCACACAAAACCTCTAATCCATGAGAATCACTTATCAATTTCCTCATGTTATCTATCATAGGGACCACAAGACCAACTAGAGATTTAGTACTCACATAGTCTTGAAGTTCTTCCAAGTCTGTCCATTTTTTTGTAGTTTATCTTTCAGAACATGGGCAACCATAGTCTCAACATCTATAAAGATAGGTTTTTGTAAGGTTGTCATTGGTATGGTAGTGTCAGGGATAGAGTCCAAAATGGTTTGAGTATTGCCAACACTTTTCATGAAAGAGTTAGAAGACTCATGATCCACAACAAATGTAACAATAGAGTGGGATGTTATAAGTCTAGTACTATGTCTCATTGAAGTATTAGAAATAGGACATTGGGTTGTGAAACTCATACAAGTTTCAAAAAACTTAAGTGCACCCACTAAGAACACTAAAATTACTGAAAAACACAACATAATAGCTAGAAACAAAATTCAGATAGTAAAAGCAGACAAAGGACACAGAAATAGAGATTTGAGCCAAATTTTAGTCAAAAAAAGCTAGAAATAGGTGCCCAAGGTGTCTATGTCCTAGATAGGGTTTCTAGAATTTTAAATTTTGATTGTAATTTTTACTATTTAAGGTTCCTAATTCTATGCATAGATAGTTTCGATAGTGTATAATTTCCCAAATTTTACTGATTTTATGACTGTTAAAATGGAGAACACAAGTGTGCAAATGTGTGAACAATGAATGACAAAATTTGAATGTAATTTTCAGATGTAAAATGCAATGATTGATTGATCCCAAGATGCAAAGTTTCGAAAATGATGATTTGATGTAATTTTGAAACAATACTATGCAATTTTTTCACTTTGTTGACATAAATGAAATATGTAATTTGAATTCAATAAACAATTTCAGATTTTAACGACTTAAATAATGCAATTTGAATGTAAAGTTGATCTAAGATGACTAAAACTAACCTTATTTTAACCTTTAGTGTAATATGAATGGAATATTTTTGGATTTTTATGATGCAAAAATGAAACCCTAAATAAGAAATAGAAAACAATGATATGAAAAACCTAGATCTAGGGTGAATTATGCAAAATTTTAGAAGGTATATAATGTTAACACATCAATTTCACCAACTTAAAACAATGGGAAAGGGAAACCTTTGATTTTTCACTTTAGAATTTGACATATTTCCCAAATGTTTCTAAATATGTGTAATGTGTGTGTATGGATGAATTTATTTGGAATAAAATGCAAAGGTGGAATGAAGGTTTGATGGATTTGAATAAGGTATGTGATTGACTTACAACCTAATAGGTGATTCAATCAACCCTTAAACAAATCTAGAAATTTCCTAATGATGAAATGCCATGATCTAACTAGGGTAATAGTGTAATTTACTATTATGATGCAAATACAAAAGACACAAAAAATCACAAACAAATTTAGACAATAAAAATGAGTAGAGTAAGAAACTATGCACCTGTGATTCAAATCTAAGGAAAAAAAAGTACATGGATGTTTAGGGTGTGAGTGTCCTTGTAGAGATTTTCTAGATCTATTTTTGGGGTCCTCTGATGTTAGATATGAGTTTTAGATTCCTACCTACAAATCTATCAGAACACTATAAAATATTTTTGTAATTGAGTTTTTTTGGGTTGAAAAGGTGTAGGGCTTCAAATTCAACACTAAATAAATTTACTTCAAAATCCTTTCAATGTAATGCCCTGCCACAGGGCCCTAGAGGACAACACACAACTACACATAAAAATGACATAATTTTTTTTTTGAAGTGCATTAAACACACTAGTTCAAATGTAACACCTAACACTAATCTAATCTAGGTCCTCTAAGGTCCTTTACTACACTACTAGGATTCCCATAAATAATATTAACAAGAGATAAAATTCAACCATAAAATTAAACCAACTAGCATTAAGAACTATCCATCTCATAACTATAATAATGAATAATAAGATCATCAATTTTGCTATCATTAGCAATAGTCGATATGAGTCTAACATTGGATTTCAAGAGTGTATATTGCAAGAATGATAACCATGTCCAAATTTACACAAGTCCAAGAATATCAACATGAACCACCTTCAGGTACCATAATGTATGAAGTAGTATCTCAAGATAAGATATCCTGAGTAGTGACTTCTCGAGATAACAAAACCCCAAGAAGTCACTCCCCAAGATATCAAATCTTGAGTACTTCTCATTATCCCAATGCCCTTAAGGTACACTTCCCATAGTACACATTTGAATAAAAACATATATCTCAACTTGCTAACATCAAGTAACATCAATAATCATAAAGAATCTCTCATATAAAACCATTCAATATTATTAACTTGATCTAATACAATTTGGAAGTTTTATAATAAGTTACAATGTTACAATATTACATCGAGAATAGTAATTTCTCCTTGAACACGAGAGGAGAGTACATCAAATGTTTAATACATGATACTTTGAATTATGATATATAACAAGTACAAGAGTAATGATCCACATAAGTTGGTACAATACAAAGATCTTCAATCCAGGATAAGTCATCAACATCACAAACGGAAGAGGGAACCCAATGGAGAGTGATTCACTTTACACCCAACCATGTGGAACTCAAAGATCCACCCCCCGTGCTAGGGGATAGAAAAGGGTCCCACCATCACAATCAGGTAAAGAAAAAAGACAACACAGGGTTGAGAAGACATCAAAGCCTAAGTAGAGATCAACATTAAAAATAATGACATTACTTCCAAAGGTACACAATATCAAAGGAATCAAGAGTCAAGGGAACACAATCTTTCCATAGGAGGAGTTTCATCACATAGTTTACATGGGTTACCTAGGTAGATCTTCCTAGGCCTCGACCCCCATCCTAGGTTACCTTGGAAGCCTCTACCAATCTCTAGCCCCTCATGCAACCCTATGCGGAATCAACATACCCCTCATGAGGATGAGGCAATTGATTTTTCCATTCCATGCCTTCTTGACTCATCCCAAGCCTATATGAGAGCATGGGTAATGAGTGAGGCATTAAATTATCTTGTTTAGTGTGTATTACTACCCAACCCTAATTCATTTTAGGTTTTCACTTAATTACCAGAAACTCTCACATAGGTTACCCAAGCGCCACTTTGTGCGTCGGACCCCATTGAGAGCCACTTCCCTACTAACAACAAGGATAAACCCAATAAAAAAACTAAGATTGAAGCCACGTGCATAACCACATAACTCATACCCAAACAATAAGGTGAGGCATAACTCTTCCCGCTCATGGGTTCCAAGGATTCCAAATATAAAGGTAGATACACCGTGAAATGCTCAAGAGCATCAATTAATTCATGATAATAAGGATAACATCAAAGACACATCCCTTAACCTCTGGAAAACTCTATTTCCATCAAACACAAAAGGGATCCCTTAAAGACATTCACACTCAACATCATTATAGAAAAAGTAATTTACACAACAAGACTTAACTTCACATCAACTCTACATTATATAGTTTGAAATATGGCTAATTACAAGGATGAGGAAGAATATCAGTCCAAGGGTTTATTAATTTTTATCATAAACCAAATTATTCTAATTTCCTAATCAAATTTTATTTTAATAAATCATTCTCTCCCTTTATTTTATCTATAAGTTCAATCATTTATATTAAAAGAAACACCAAAGCTTTCTTAATGCCTTCAGCTATACACCAATATATATATGTATATATCAAAATAAGTAAATATTATAATATTGGTTTTTTTTTCATAATCTAAAGCTCTATCATAAACTTTATATAAAAAAATATATGTTGTTCTGAATATATATATTATTATTTCTTATCACTCGACCGAAATGACAGCGCAACCATTAATATTGATAATATGTAAATAGAATATCAGCACTAGCATATATATATATATATATATATATACACATGCATGCATCACACGATTCACAATTGATATAGATATAGTTTCTATCTGTCTAACACACAAATATGATTCTTATTCATAATCGCTAAGGTACAGAGGTTAGTGAATAACATGCAATATAGTGTCGACCCCATGCATGGCATTGGCCTGCTAACAGGTTGATCCACGAGCATGCAATGGTCAATATCGAAACAAATGTAATATGGTACATCGATTTTTCCATCAAAATCACTAAGGACTCTGTCTCAAATATAAATAGAATTCACACAAAGCCATTTCATATTTGATAAGGGAAACAGATACCAATTCAAAGATAAGTACACATAGTAGACTCTATGAGCAGGGCATAAATGTCATATGGTTATTTCCAAAATTTCACAGTATGTTTTAAGAAAAAGATGCGGGTTATCTAGGTAGCTAAATTCGGCCAAGTTGGATATCTACAAAATGGTATTAAGAAGAGGAAAATCCAGCAACTATACGCCACTGTACAGGTATGGCGTCGACTAAAATCACTTACAATGAAATCAAGATAGGTAACAAAGTACTATTATGGTGAAATCAATGTATTCTTCTACTATTAGTATGGGATTTCTATTTAAGAATGACAGTCCAGAGCAAATCCAGTCTGGGTAAGCAACAAGGCATAAGTTCCCACAAAAATAAAAGGATTGTGTAATAAACTTCAATGGAGTAAAAGAATCAAACTGGTCATTCCCAATAATATAATCTTTTTTATATCACAATCAAGAATTTATTTGGTTTCCTACAACATAAACATTCAGATACCCATTCTAAAATACAGAGAATTAATTAAAGATAATTAATGGAACCTAGTTTGCACTAGTTGTTGAGTTGTGGGTTGATGCTGAGACTAAGCTCCACCATTTGCAGCTGCAACCTCTTTCAAGATTCAACAATCACTGCAATACCCTATTTCAAAACCCCCAAATCCAGAATAAAGATTTTCCAGAACAAGAACCATTCATGGCAAAATAAAATAAGAGTTTCTCCAAAAAAAAGTGCCAAAAGCCCCTCTTTAGTTAACTTCCACTCATTAATCTATTTTTCCTCCACTCTCCATAACCACATTCTTGCTCAATTTAATTTATTTCTTTCTTTTATATTTCCCACAATTCACAACTCCTTCCATTTGTTTTATTTTTTTATAATTGTTAGATCATAACTTGCAATTGTTCACACTTTAATTAACTATATAATATATTTAGTTTATAAATTTAATTTCTCATACTATTTGCTTGCACCATCCCATTAAATTAGTATATTTAATTAAATATTTCATTTTATATTTTAAAGTTTAATTTATTTAATTTAAACAAAACATCCATAGTATTTATTAAAATTACACATTATATTAAAATACTCATTTATTTTAAATAAAATCCATCAAGCATCAATCAAGCAAATAACTCAACTGAACCAAATACCCAAGGTACCTGAACTAAAAATGAAATGAAAGGAAAAGTGACAATAACAATGACAAATCAACTCAGACAGACCACTTGAACAGGGAACGACAAACAAACACTCACCCTCATTAAGGATGATGGCTCAACATGGGGAACTTGATGCTATCTCCATATCAACAAACTCCATTGGGTATGAGGCAAGCTAAAACCTGGCAATTTAAGTGGGGTTGATGCTTGGTGCCTACAACTTGCAACAAATCACACTGTCGAACATATGCATATGGAAAACAATCAATCACACTGTGAAGGGAAAGTTGCAGCATTGGAGGGCACTCGCAAGTGAGTGATGTGACCATGTTCCTCTTCACCAATACATCAACTCACAATAACCGATATCTAATCATGCTAAAACATACATCCAATAAACACATAATACTCATATCAATGATAACTCACATAACAATTAAATTGATCTAATGAACATGATATAAGCATAAACATTAGACATAACTATATCATCAAGTATCATCATATCTAAGCATCACAGTATCTCAATATCCAAGTGTCATCAAACAATATCATAGAGTCATTATCATCTAAGTATCATCAAACAAGTATCATAATGTCCAATGCAACCAAGCAACAATCCAAAACAAAAGTAAACTGAGGGGCACTACATTCAATCCTCTTCAAACTTTAGACCTATACATTCAAAAAGAGAGGAAATGTTGGGCCATTTAGGGGCTTTCCTCAATCAATCCCCATGCAAGTGTTTCCACTTCCATAATGGAAATATTAATGATAAATAGATAATTTAAAGGAAGTAATGATGAAAACACAAAGTGTTGCAACTCACCACCCTTCAATGGCTTCTTTGAAGGACTAAATTCATACACATAACTTCAAGGACTTGGATCTTGTTTTTCTTGATTTCTTGAATTTATTGAAGACCTATAAAATTGTTAGCCATCACAAAACAATGACAACATGTATACACATAAAATCACATAGAATTTTACATAATGTTAAGATCTTGAATTGTTGTAATAAAGTTGTAGAGGAAATTTTCTACTCCTGAGTCTCTAGGACAAAGAAGAATCTATAGGGATAAAATGGTCCTCAACTACCTCAAGGAACAAAACTCAGGTGACAAGATAAAATGGTGAAAGTTCTAGAAATAGAAAGAGTAGGTCACATATGTCTTCTAGATAGATTGACAAGTTCTCAGCCAAAGATGGTAGTGCATCTCAAGGATGGCAACATGGAATGCTATCATATCAATAGTATGTTGGCATCTTGTACAGATCGAAAATTAGGACTATCACATAAAATAACTTAAGTGACTACTAACAATATGATTGCTAGAAACTTTCAAGAACACAAGGAAGATGACAGATAATAATAGAATTAAAATAAATTAAACAAAGTATAATATAGATTAAATGGAATGCATATGATGAAATTAAGGAAGAGAAAGAAAACACTCACAACCAACTAAGAAATGAAGCCTCCAGCAAAGAAATATCTTCAATACCTACATGCATAAGACCAAGAGAAAATGTTGGGGCTATTTAAGGGCTTGCCTTAGTCAAACCCATATTTTAGTGTTTCCACCTCCACAAACTTGACCAAATAGACAGATAGATAGAAAGATAAATAGATAAGATATAAAAATACATAGACAAGGGATGTGAGAAATCCCATTATGATCAAAGATGTGAGACAAAAGATAGATATTGCCTGCAACGCTTGAGGAAGCCAAAGAGAGAGAGAAAGAGATAGCTATGAGAGCTAAGAGAGTTGTAGAGAACATTTTGATAGCTTGAGACCATTGTATCAAGCTATAGATAGTTGTGCAATCTTGATAGAAAAAGAGAAATACTTCCCAAGAGAGGGAGAGAAGAGAGTGAGAAAGAGAGATACTAAGAATAATCAAGAGAGAAGGAATAAGACATCCCAAATGAAGTGAAAAGACATATTTTAAAGAGGGAAGAGGAGGGAAAATAAGGTTCCTCATCCATTACAAACTGTCTCGAGCCATTTTGACTGACCAAGTTAGGTGACAAGTGGAAACATGCTCAAAAATGAGAATTTGAATGTTGAAATATTATGGGACACTAGCACGGTGCGTGAACATTTGCACGATGCACTAGTGTCCAAAAAAATCATGCTAAAAATGGTGGGAATGTAGACACTTAAAATTTTCCTGAATGGTACTACACACTTGAATCTGATATATTAACATTGTTTCATCCTAAAATCCATCTTATTTTCGCTTGTTTGATTAAATAATCCTAGTTATTTAATTAAATGCCTCATTTTCATCTATTAATCTAATTAATCTAATTAGGTTAATTCACCCCCTCTCACACTAACATTTCATCCTATTTAAATTGAATAAATCAAATTATTTAATTTAAACCCTAAGTCCTCTCATTTAATTAAATAATCCTAAATTATTTAATTAAGTATCATTTGCACCCCTCCTCTCATTAAATAAATCAATTATTTAATGGATATCCTTATATTCTTCAAGTTGCACAATTGAAATTTAGTTTTAATTACTAAGTTGCTAATTTCCTCTCCAATCCACTTGCATAGGGAATATTCCAAAGGAATATTCTCCTATTTGGATCCAAAAAAAGGGAATGATTTCTTTTAAACAAAATTTGTAACAAAATTTCAAAGTTGTGTACAAAGTCTATTTTCTTGAATCATTCTCATCCCTTGATCTTTCCTTGATCCGTGTGATCTTTGATTCTCATCCATTGATGAGAGTCCTTGATCCACATTTCCCCCTTCATTCAATATTGACTATTGATAGATCAACTCGATCCGAGCCCTTGATTTTTCATTTGCTCTCTTATAAATACATGAATATTTGGAGAGAAATGGATCCATCTTTTGATAGAAAATTTATGCTATTGAAATTCATACTCACTTGCATCCAAATTGAGCATTTATTAGCATTTTAGATTAATCTTCATCCATATTATCTTAAGAATCCATTAATGGATTCCATGTTAGTTTAGCTTGCATCCATTTTTAGCATAGTTTGCATGCATGGCTTGCATCTTTGAACTTTGTTTCTATTGAATATATATTTCATCTATTTTATAAAGAATTTTAACATTTAGAACACATCTCCATCATGTTAAACTAGGCTCATATCATGTTTCATTCATATTGCATCAATTTCATCAATTTTCTTCAATAAAATCAATTTGAACAAGCTCATATTATCCAAGGGATTTGGAAAGGGTCATCATTCCACATCAATGTGACACCACTCCCCCAATGGGATAATATTTGAGGTCTTAGAATAGATTTCCCTTATGTTTTCATGTTGATTTCATGTTAGTTTAATGGGTTCTTATTCTTTTAAATTTTGAATATCTCATTGGGATAATTGCTTAAGGGATTAAATAAATTTTAAATTCATTTGGATTTATTGTATTTAGTTCACACTATGACTTTGGTCACATTCTGGCACTAGAAGGAGGGCTATACTAACCGAATTTGATGAATTTATCTATAGATTCATGTGTTCTTGTGTTTGCAGATACAACTATGCTTTTGATGGATTCAACGATCCATCTGATATGTGTGTTGCTATACAACTACACACTTTGGTTTAAATTCTGTGATGCATAATTAATTTAGTGATGAATAATTAATATAGTGACACTTTTATCTTTTTTTGTATCATGAATTTAAATTTGGTGATGTGTCAAATATAGAAACACAATTGATGTCCATGTTTTTACTATAGAGCGACGCAAATGATTTTCACCTGAGCGATGCACTTTTGATATGGTGAAGCTTTTGACAAATTCAATGACGCAATTGATTTCAGCGATGCTTTTTACTGGTAAAGAAAATAAAGAGCTAATTTTCACATGTGCTTTAAATTTTTATCTTCATATTTTCTCTCTTATATCTTACTAACATTTGGTTTTTATTTGTGAGGCTAATTGGTTTTGTAGATTTGAAAACATTTGAAGTGAAGGAGCATACTGTTGTTCGTCCATACATTATAAAAAGTGTTTTCAAACTTATGCGAAAATTATAACCCATCATATGCTATGTTGCTTTATTATTTAGGGCCAACTAATCTTTCATTGGGTTTAAAATTTACTTTCAAAGTTCCAGTTAAAATTGGACCCAAACAACCTCACTTTGTGATATTGGCTTAAAATTGAACTAAACACATACTTCCATTGGTTCTTAAAATGAATTATTTTTTCTTTATGGGATTAAAGTGAATGAGTGCTTTCTTTTATTATGTATACTTGTAGTGTTTATCCACTCCCCTTGCACTTCATGTGACCTTGGGTGAAGAGAAACACTCAAGTATCCTTTTGTTGCTTGTGTACACTTGTTGTACATATCCACTCCCCTTGCGCTTCGTGTGATCTTGGGTGAAGAGAAATATGCAAGTGTACTTTCATACTTTGAGTCACCCTTAATAGAGGGCTTACTATGAGACACATCCCGCTATGGAAAACTCATAGGCAAGTTCTTGAAGTATGTTTATCGGTGGGCTATATCAAAGGTTGTGAAATCCTAAGAAAGTAACTTCAATCCTGAGGGATTCAACGTGTTGCACCTAATCCCTCTCCTTAACTAGAAGGGAACGATTGAAGAGCCTTAAGTGGCCAGCATATAGTATTGAAATGACGAGTGTTCTCAGTTTTTTGTCATTAAAAACCTTTGTTTGTAGTGGCCAACTTTGTCCTTCCAAATATTTCTTTAAAGTGGTGCATTGGAATTTACTTCCAAGAAGTTACTTGCCATGTTTGATTTTAGTTGAAGTGTAGAGATTAAGAGTTCATTCTTAACATACTTGTACACTTTTCCCTAAAATTTCATGTAAAATCATCTCTTCTACTATGAAGGGCATGAGGAAAGACCACCAAGAAGAATGTACCCTTGAGCTAGGAATGTTGTTTCTTGCGAGTTAGTTTGACACATTGTTTGGTTCCAAAACATCTTAAACACACATAAACAAGTTTATCAAATTTAAACCCTTTGGATTAAGTATGGATACCTTTTGAAAATTCCTAATATTGTTTCTTGTCCCTAAGTATTTTATCCTTAGAGGGTTCTAAATATTTTGGATTATATTTGAATCCACACTTTCCAAAGTTAACATAAGGAACTATGGCCTTAGCTTCATGATTTTCACATAATGGACTATGTGAAATGAAGGTTTCTTTGACATAGACATTTTTAGTTTGAAAATTAATTAAGACTTTCTTGATGTGGTAATGAAACAATATCACTTAAGCAAAGATTAAATCAGATGAACACCCCACATAGATGTATGTTCAAATGTTGACTCCCCAAAACACAAGAAAATTGAGACAAGGAAAGTATTGCAAAAAATTGAGTCCAAATTCTATTGTCAAAATCATTTAGTTTTATTGTCAAAAAAATTGGGTCCAAGTTCCATTTTACCAAAATCATTGATTTGTTAGGGTTTTATCACTTTAGAGGTATAGCATGTTTCTCACTACCTTGGTCTTGCAAAAAAAAGGTCCATTTTAGGTTAACATTTTGGGTTAAAACATTTCATCCATCTTCACACATTTTACATCCCACTTCACCAAACAAATTTAGAAACTTTTGGACACATCAACACTCTTTAGACTTGGACATTTATCAAACCAATCCCCTAACTTAGCTATGTTGTGTGTGAAATGGATCCTTTTCCATGCACTTAGTTGAGTTATTTATCACATTTGTGGACTAGTTTATCTTCAAGGTAACAAGTCTACCTTAAAGATTTAAAAGTTCATTAACACATTTTATCCATAGCATCAAAGCATCATACCTCTTGGTCTAAAAGTGTTGTCCAAAAGTTTAGAAAGTTCATCCCCCATATCATTCACCCTTTTCATCATCCACTCACATCATTGGTCCAAAATAACTTAGAGGGTCCCTTTTACCAAAATTTGAGTCAACTAGAGAGTTTCAACATTATAAATCTCAACATACCTCTCCCATATGTGACCCACAATTTATGGTTACAATAAGATCACAATACAAGAGAATCATGGAACAAACCAAAAACACATCTACCACAAGTGATCCAAACCCACAATAATTTGATCCAAGGAGCCATTCTACCCCCTCACAACAACCAGAAGATCCATTAGGACCGTATGAGGTAGAAGATGTCAGAAAAAACCCACTTGATCTCACTAAGGAAGAACTCCTTGAGTATAAACAAGATCATCAAAACTTAGAAAATGTGGCTCTGACTTTTCTCACACAAAACTTGACACAAGTATTAACCCAATCTACAAATCAACCAACTCCATCCTTTTTTCCAAGTCAAACATGAACTCCTAATCTTGCAACTAGGATTACCATGAATCTTGGTCACACTCTACCTTTAGGAGGCAACACACTTTTGGGCACCCAAAATACCAATATTCCCCAAGACACAACTAGGACACCAACATTTGGTCCCCACCTCATTCTTCCACCACTATTCTAGAGCATCCCCTCCACCCATACAAACCACTTACATTCCATAACACCATGATGGCCTTAACATTTCGAGTGCAACCATCATCATCCATCATTACCAATACCCAAAGTGTGTCCAACCCTACACAAGGTAATGTGAATCAAATGCATCTACTATGACAAAAAGGGAAAGATAACACCCTCACACAAGGGAAACATTTAACAAGTGATTCCAACAACCCCATTGACACATCAAAACAAGTGGTTACCCAAACTACTCAAGTCAATCCACCATCTACATCAGCCCCATCTATCATCAATCCAAATCAAAACAACACATTGATCACAAGCCCCATCAACCAAGGTAATGTCTTGGTCCCACATCAAACACAAGGGAACCCTCAACACATCGGTCAAGGGAACCCTTCAAATCAATTGATCCAAGGACAAAATATTCCATTGACATCACAATACCAAATGGTGTCATCATCATCTTTACCATTGGTCCCCAAATTATGCAAAATCAAATGGGGTCCCAAACCTACATTCCACCCTCATAGTCAAAAATATTGAAAGTAATGATAGCATAAAATAACCCATAATTCACTCACCCCATGATCAACCAAAACCCATCTCATGTATCCCAACAACAAAACACTTCCATGTTGCAAACACAAAAAAATCACGCTCTATCTTTTCAAAAAGCCCAACAAGCATCACAATAGCAACAAGCTCAAGCTCAAGCCCTTCAAGCACAACAAGCTTATCAACAAGCCTTGAATAAAAAATAATCTCAACAAAAAGCCTTAGTCACACAAAAAAACAAACTTAACAACAATCCTTAGTCACACAACAACAACAACAACAAGCACAACAAGAAGAATTGCTAGCACAACAATACACCCAAAAACAACAAATGCTTGTGCAACAACAACAACAAGTTTTATATTATAATCCCCAAAAAAACATCATCAATCCAAATACATTAGGAGCATATACACCTCTACCACCATCACCTTCATATTGATCAAACTCCACCCTGCATACCATCACTAGTAGAATTTGGCAAATAAATGACTATGTGACTAAATCTTTTATTCATAACAACTAAAAATGACTAAATTATACTAATGATTTGCAACACAACTATAAATGAATAAATAAATGACTAATTTGATCATCAAGTAAAAAAAAAACTAAATAATTAGTCACACAAATAAAAATGACTAAATAATTGTCACATCAAATTGGTAATTTCCCTCTTCCCCACCATTTAAAAATGTCATTACAATTTAAGTAATAGGTAAAATATTTGGAAGATTTGAAATTGTGAAAAAGATTCCTGCCTTTATCCTTCACAAGGAAGGATTTCTCCTCACTACTCCAAGGAGAAGAGACCAACACCACATAAAACTAGTTTCGAACACTGAAGGCAAGGTCTCATACAAAGCTTGCAACCTTATTGATCTTTTGAATAAAATGGCTCCACACTACTCGACCGTTGGATATTAAATTTCTCGTTGACAATAAATTTGTAGTGCAAAAAGGGTGAGAAAATAAAGGTAGAGATGAAGTACCCATGGTTAAAAAAAGTCCCTTGATCATTTTCTCACCAACTAAATTTATAGTCAGTCATATTCCCACCTTCTAAACTAGGCCTGTTGAGCTTGCATTGCAAGTTACAGAGATTACAATTGGGTTTTTTTTTCCCTGAAGATATCACAATGGCTACCTTAACACCAGATGACCCTGCTCTATTTTCTTCACATAGGTGTCCCTTTTCTCATAAAAGACATGATTCATTTGGGGACAGTGTTATCGAGAGTGGGTGTGCTTCAAATGCTAATACCATGGATGAAGTTAGTAGGAGGAAGGAAGAAGAACATGTAAGCCATTTCTATGGTTATTTTGATATGTGAATTAGGTGTTACTTTCTTTTTGGATGGGACCTATTTCCCTCTTTTATTTTCTTCAAGTGGTATGAGTGTATAGCCTTCAAGAATTTTGAGTTAGTTACAACTATGAACTCAGTTTTACCTTCAAATGAATGTTTGAGTAGTGAGATCATTAGTATCCAGTTTTCTTTGAGATGTAGCTTTCGTTGAAACTGGCGTGTTCCCTAGCAGTAGTAATCACTACCATCTAACCCATTTGGATTTGTGATTATTTTTTGTTCATGATTGAGAACAATCTCTCTGCCATAATGGAACTAATATTCTTTTTTAGCATTTTCTATTAGATTAGCCCCACTTATTCCACTCTTCTATAAACCTTGTAGTCATTATCATCGACATCAAATTTCACTGAGCTAGACCGTAAGTAGCATTTCCTATTCTCTAGTAGTTGTAGCAAGCATCCTCAATTTGTGTATAGATTGGTTGTGTATGTTGAAAAACACATCAATCACATCTTTGGTTTATTTATGTGTTATAGACTGATAATGCTACATGAAAAAAATGAGTAAGAATAGAACCTCATTTCCAATTGTCATTTTATATTGGATTAACCCACTTATAGTACTCTTCTATAAGCCCTATTATTTTTTTGATTAATGGCCATGTTTCATTGAGTTGTGACACAAGTAAGTTGATCTATTCTTTGGCAGCTATGACAATCATTATCAATTTGTAGAAACATTGGTTGTGTGTGTTAATGAATAAATTAAATTGTATTTTGTACTTATGGCTACTTTGTTGACTAATCCTACCATATGACAATAAATTTTTTGTCAGAATAAAACAAAGATTCTTTTGTTGAATCTTTCTTGCAACAATTTAACCAACAAAATCTCATCTTTAGAAATAGAGCAGAAAAGAGCTAATGAATTGTTTAGAAGCATAAAATTAGCTCTAGATATTTTTGATGCCCTATGACTGTGTCTTATAGGGAATCCCCATGAAATAGAAGTTCAGAGGTATTGCATGGTGGGGCATTTGATGGCCTAGAAGCAGTTTACTAAATCAAGCGAGGAATGTTGGGTTACACTCCACACTATGCATCTTAAGATTTTATGGCTAGACTAGTTGCAATTCTTTTGAAAAAATTTAGAGGCTTGTCCCTTGGAAGGGTGCATCCTAACATTTTTTTAGGAACTTATTAGTTAATGATGTTGTGTATTTGGAAAAGTTGAGATTGATCGTTATCAACATTGGGATGAATTATAAAGCAAAATCATATAGAATTAGTCTCCTTTGCCTACTAAATAAATCTGTGTTAATCTCCTTCAAGGATCTGGTGCACCTATTTGGAGGCACATGAAACAATAAATCAAATATCTAAGTATATTTTAGAAGTCAAATATTAGCATATGGCTTTCTTTGGGCAGATTAGTGGCAACAAGATCCATATCTCCCTGTTGATACAAGAGCTTCAATCATAAGGTATCAGACAACCCAGTCCATGATTCAATATCAATAACATACTAATAACATTCAAAGCTATTTTTTACTTTTAATAATAGTTGTCATTAGAATTGGTCCATATGTACTTGGAGTATCCCCTACAATAGGATTCTAGCTAAAACACTTGTGCCAACACTTAGAAGCAAGCATTTACATTATTTGCTTTGCTTGGCATCTTGCTTGGGTGGAAAAAGGAGCTTAGATCATAGAGGCTCTTAAACCTAAATTGGTTTTGCATACCTTCTTAATAAAGTTTCTTTGTGCCTTATAGTTTTTTCTTTTTTTCTTTTTGATGGTAGATAAGTATTATTGTGTGGTTTTAGTAATTTTTGTTGTTTTTTTCTATTGTTGTTTGAATAGTTTGGATCTCTTTCATAAGCTCCAAATTATGTTTGAAAAGTAAAGAAATTGAGATTTTGGCCTTTTGATTAAATCCTCGGGTTCTAGTTGCTTTCAGATTTAGTTATTTTTAGCTCTCACTCTAGTGTTTATTTCAACACACATATTAACAAGTTTACTTGTAGTAGCAGATCTTGGTATTCAGATTCAAACCTTTCTATCCAAATTTTGAGTCTAAAACTTTAAAACTTGATTTTTTGAGCCATGAAAGCAGATTTTTGTTGGCAACCAATTTTGCATTACAACATGAGAATAGACATTTTTTTGTGTTGACTTTGAATGGAATCATGAGGTTTGGGCGAGTATGATAGCTAGAGGTGATTTTAGTGCATAAAATTTAGCAAAGAGAAAGATCCTTCTACGCCACAAAGGAGTGCATGAAATGATGAATGACAAAAATCACTTGTTTGAATGAGTAGTGGTAGTTCTTGAGCCCCTATAAGATATTTTCATGCAAGAAGATTTAGTTAGCTACTCCAAGACATCAGTTGATATTATCAAGGAGTTTTAATGAGAGAAATCATCATGTTTGTCCCTTCTACACCTAGAAGAAGGTGAAGCCAACTGAAGCATTAAAGAAGTAGTTGTAATCCTTGTTTCTCTCACACAATCAATTACATTTCTCTTATATCTTGTTTTAATTAGGCAAAATATGGGGAGTGATTGGACTTTTGGTATCAATTTTTGCATATTGAATTTATAACGCATGCTTGAGCCTTCACAATCGATAAAATAACTAATTATTGCCTTTCTCTTGTATGGTCCCATTGTGTTTTCTTAAATAATTGTAGGTTTCTCTTGTGGATATTTGTTCCTTTCATAGCTACACCTTTCTCCTCCTAACCTTTGTGATAGTATTACATGAGTTTGTGTGAATACAGGTCAAATCCTTGAGGTTCTTTTGTGCTTGATAAGTAGGTCTATGGATTCTCCTATTATTGGTGTATCACCTTTTTTGTACTTTTATTCACTTCTCCCTCCTTTTCCATGATGTGAACCTTGTTTAGATTATTGAGTAGTATTTTTTCAATAGTGTTTGTTGGTAGAATATGGACATCTTGAAAGATTAGATCATAAGATAAATTTGGGTTGTCTTTGATACTCATAAATAGTTTGTAAAAAACAATCTTTTTATCTTGTGTGGATTGCATTGCCACTTGATATTGGAAGATTTTTTGTGGGATATGGGGTTAGCTTTACATCCTATATAGTATGTCTCCTTTCTATATAAGATTAAAAGGACTAATGTTTATCCTCTAAATGTATGGATGAATCAACATCAATATTTATATAATATAGCTAACCATGACTCATTTTTATAGCATATATAGCATTTTGAGGTCTAAAAAAGGTTGATTATGTTTGTTGTTTGGCATTTCTTTTAATTCCCTTATTTTCAAATATTTGGATAGGTTCATGTCTACATAGCTGAAATAACTCCCAAGAACTTGAGAGGAGCACTCACAAATACAAATCAGGTCAGAGCCTTTAATATGCCTTATCCTTTTGTCAGTAGATAGGTGAGAACATGATTAAAATAAATAGAATTATATCAGTTAAAATTTAGAAGAAGCATCATTGCACTTCATTATGCTAAAAAAAAGTGCTCCTATCTACAAATATAAGTTTCATTGTTGACTCCTCTAATAGTTGCCGATAATTGTTAGTATACTAATAGTATACCTTCTTCGAATTTTGGTGACATGGCATGAACTATTAGAAACCAAGATCAGACATGCAAACCAAAAGGCCTTCCACAAAAGAGAAAAATAATAAAAAAGCAGAGCTTTGCATGAAGATGTGCAAATTGATATTATTCAAAATTGAGAAATTACATGAGATGATTTTCTTTATAAAAGCAATGTATGCATAACCCTAATGTTGACCTAAAATCAGCTCAACTAAATAAGCTTATTTATTAATTAAGTAAACTAATTATTACCTAAGTAAAACCTAAGTAAACTTAATAAAGTGTAATTAAATAATTAATTACACCAACACCCTCCCTTAAGTGCAACTTAGGGAGACCAAAAAAGCATGCACCTAAAACTAAGATGAATGGAAGAAATCATGAATGGGTCCCGACAACAAGGCCTGATTAGGTACCCATGTACAAATGCAATGAAAGAGTAAGAGAAAGAGGAGAAAACCCAGTGGGAAACCCCCGCCCCCCGCCCTCCCCCTCAATGAGATGACCTGTTGCAAAGAAGCACTAGAAGAACATTGTGGAGTAACATTGGAACCTTAATCTGGAAAGCAAGGAAAGATACTTCTGTTTACTACTGAAACTAGATGAGATTCACTGATTGACTCAAGGAATCATGAAAAAACAACAACATACCTGATGCCATGGAACACACAAAAACTCCAAACAGGAACAACCCTGAAATCTATGAAGCAATAGTAGATAAAATGATGCCCCCAATAAGAGGGAATGATATGATGAAAGAATCTGGAAGTCATGTATCTCGATGTCGATGCCAAACTATGACTAAAACTGATCCATGGGAGCAAGTACCATGAAGATTCTAGAATATTAACCACAAATTTAGTGGCCCTCAAACTAAGATATGACCCAATACGGATCAATTAACCATAGGATATCAATCTAAAGTGTGAACCGATGTGAATCTGATGTGTCAAGAAAGAGCAAGACGTGGCCAAAAGAAACTAAGAAACTAGATACAACCCATGTGAGTTGTCATAAAAAATCAAGATGGAGATCAAAGTGCAACTACACTCTAATTAGATCATTATGCAAGAAACCCCCCTGATGGAACTTTATATCAATTCATTTATTACAATACCCAACGATTGCAAAAGAAGAGAATGTTAAACATGCATAAACGAGAGAGAAAAAGTAAACCTAGTGCAAGAAAACAAAAATAGAATGCATGCAAAAGAAAAATTTCACATCTACCTCTCTGATAAAAATGGACCTCAGATATGTGTAGAGGTCTGAACTAGCTTTCCAATTCTGTGAGAATGGCGAAAAAAGGATAACTGAGTCAAAAGATATGCCCTTCAAAGTGAAAACAACAACATCTAAGTTCAAGGACCTGAAAAATAAAACTGGAGAAAAATCATAAAAAAACTACTTCCACCATTAGATTGGCTTTAGAATCATCTTTCCAATGGTATCTCGTTTGTAAAAAACGGACATCGTACACAAAAGTTACGCCTAATTTTGTAAAAGTGCTCTAGAATGGCCAATTTGGCCTACAGGCAGCCCAAGGGGCTAAAAAAATTTCGGCCCCTAGTCTTGTGTGTGACCAGGGGTTGGCGGGCAGGGGGTTAGGGTGGAGCCCCTGGTCATCCATATGACTAGTGTGGGGGCTGGGGTTGGCCAAGGGTCAGGCACATAGCACCTGGTCTCCCATAGGACTGCGGTGGGGTTGACTGGGCCCGCGGGGGCTGAAATGGTCAGCGGCTCTATGGGGTGGCGCCGCTGGGGTGAGCGGCCCTCTGGTGGCCGCTCAGTAGTGCTCATCTTTTATATGAGGGGCATTGATTTTTTTTAATTTGTTTTTTAAATCGTGCCTTAGAGTGCGTCCTGGGGAGGCCATACAGCCTCTGTGGCAAAAACAATTAGCCTTCTGAATCAACTACTCAAAAATTGACCAAACGATAGGCATTCTTAGGGTTTTTAGCTGCTGCGAACATGATGGTGACCTACGTTTGTGCCCAAAATGCTCTGAAAAATTGGCTACCCCCAGAGCTTGCAAAAAATCACCGAGCTTAAAACCCTCACAGATTTCTTCAACGATGACCAAAATCAGAAAAATAAAAGCCAATCCTGACTTTTTCCAGCACTCTGAATCAAATGGAGATTCCCAATCTGATCCAAAATGCTGCATAAATGAACTCAAGGCATGAAACCCTCGAGGAACCCCGAACGTGCTATGTAATGATTTTCTTCAAAATCTGAGAAGGGGTTGCATGTCAAGGCTCGGATACCATGTTAGAAACCAAGATCAGACATGCAAACCAAAAGGCCTTCCACAGAAGAGAAAAACAATAAAAAAGGACTACACCTAAAAATGACTTAGGCCTGTGACCACTATTCTACCACCTTTCGTCATAACATGATTATAACATTTTAATTATGTTTCTAACTCACATTCAACTATTAATTAAATAATTTATAATTATTTAATTAATTCATAATCTCTCATTCTTCATGATTATTAAATAAATAAATCTTATTTATTTATCTAATATGTCACTAATTATCAAAAGTCTTCTTGCAATAAAATTAAATATTATTTATTTAATTAATCCTTATCATTAATGTCATCCTAATTATTAAATTAATATATTTTAATATATCTATTTAATATGTCACTAATTCCTAAATCCTCTCTTAATTAAATAAATTCATTAATTTATTTAATTAATTAACTAATTCTTCTAAATTAAATAATTATTTTAATTATTTAATTATGGCATGTGACACTTCTATATTTTTAAATAAAACAAATCATTTAAAAATATCTCACATACTTAACTGATTCTTCATTTAGTAATTAATTTCAAAAAATAATTACTTATTATCTCACAAAATCCCTATTTTGAATTAATTTAATTTAAAATGGAATTATTCTTCTACAAATCAAGTAATTTCTAAAATTACTGATTTTCTAAAATCTCATCCTCTTGTCTTCTGATTTTTACTAATTTCATCTCAACTGTCACATTCAGTCTTGATCTAATTTATTTAATTAAATCTTATTCACACATGTGGGCATTTTTCCCTAACCCTAATTGAGAGTTGCCTTATTGAACCTTGACCTTTGATTCTAGGGTATTTCTCAATCTCTCATCTCATCCGTCTGTTCAAGATTGCATTTTCTATAAAATGACAATCTTGATCTCATTTTTGGCCATCTCTTATTATTATCATTATTTTGTTTAATCTATTGTTATAGGAATTCTCATTATTTTAGGCTTCATTACTATTTGCATAATAGGATTGAGTTTCTAGTTTGCATATTAGTTTATTTTCATAAATCTTTCAAAAGCTTTGCTAGGACTAGACACATAGGAATTGCTTACAATCTGAGGGCATCCATCATCAGCAACAAGCTTGAGGAGGTGCAATGGAAGTCAGCCATGGAGTACTAAATGGGTGAGACCTTTTCAGTTTTCCTCCATTTATGTATTATTCCTTTGCATTCTATTGTTTGGTATGTTATTAACTTGCAAGTACAACTAATCATTTGTTTATCTTGCAGAACATTTTATATCATTACACTTTGCATGAAGATGTGCAAATTGATATTATTCAGAATTGAGAAATTACATGAGATGATTTGCTTTATAGAAACAATGTATGCATAACCCTAATGTTGACCTAAAACCAACTCAACTAAATAAATCTTACTTATTAATTAAGTAAACTAATTATTACCTAAGTAAAACCTAAGTAAACTTAATAAAGTGTAATTAAATAATTAATTACAACAACATGAACTTGCTATTATAGGTAATAAAATCCATCAAGATACCACTTGACATGTTTTCATAAAATAAAACATCACAATAAGTAGTGAATGTTCTCCATCCAGGTTGAATTCTAGTAAAAATCACAATATATATAGGCTTAGTATCATAAATACACTAAAATTGTATTTTTGCATGTGAGGAAACTCAACATTGGTCCACTTATATCTAGCATGAATGGTCTTTGTAGGAATTATCCCCTATTCTATTTTGGTCTTGGGTCTCCTCTTTATTCCAAAGTCCCCTAGGTGGTTGGTGAGTAGCTTTTTCATTTGGTAATTTTACCATGTTTTTTGTTTAATGCATAGGCAATTAAAAGAGTGAGTGAAATTAAT
Source organism: Sequoiadendron giganteum (assembly GCA_007115665.2). Taxonomy (NCBI): domain Eukaryota; kingdom Viridiplantae; phylum Streptophyta; class Pinopsida; order Cupressales; family Cupressaceae; genus Sequoiadendron; species Sequoiadendron giganteum. Next base: position 270,050,811 of record CM021103.1, on the reverse strand, counting down.
ATGTTTTGTGGTCCTCTTCCTTTTAGATATTTTCATCCTTAATCACTTCACCCCATAGTGTTGTTTACTTGTAGTCACTAATCTTCCATGTGAACCTCAAGACACTGTCATCAAACATTGACTCCTAGAGGACTATCTTTGATTGCTAATTCTTCATGAACCTTCAAGACTATCCTACCTTTGAATTTGATGATTGTCTTACACTTCATTGGTCATTTATTATCACAAATAACAACCAATTTCTTCTTTATAGTCCCAAAGACTATCCTTCACCATATGATGCTTGATATTGCATGGTCTACCCTCATGTCTTATGACTACCTTTTCATTGTACTCTATTACCTTCGATCCATCAAGATTAATTCCATTTGTTGCATTAATGGTTTTGATAATCTATGACTGTCTTCTTATGAGATCACTGGAACCATCCTTCTTGGTGACTATCACCTTCAATATGGACTATCATACTTTATGATGGATGATATTGCCCTTATGTCTACCTCAAGGCCACTATCATAAATGATAAACCAATGTCATCAATGAAAATGACTTAAATAAAGTTATGGTTGTCCTTACATGCCATAAATAAATTGGTCTTCTTTGTTACACATCCCTTCAACCTTGACCAATGACAAGGTAGGGTTACAAGAAGTTATGAGCTTAATGGTAACCATCACTTCTCATTTATTCCCTTGGACTTCATGATAAATCTCACCATATTCTTCATAGGGAATTCCACTATCTTTATCTACAAGAACTTTGAATTGTCCTCAACTTGTTGTTTGCCATTAATTTATACCTTTGATAAAAAAATTATCCTCTAGTGCAAAGAATCTCTTTAATAGACTATTGAATAGTGGAGGTTTTCCATGTTAAACCTTGTTAGACAAGGTAAAAAAAGAAGTCATTTTTATCAAGTCAAAAGATAATAACTCAAGTAAATGGTTTGTGAAGATAATATGAATGAGTTTCATGACAGTCACAAGGGTAGTCATAGGTATGTGATGTTTCATTGAGGACTCACAAAACATTTCTCTCATGAAAAATAGTGAATGGAGAATATGAAGGTAGTGTATAATGACATGTCAAACCAAATGATAGAGAGTAGTATGACAAGCCTTTCATGGAAATGTTGTTTAAAGAGTGGTGTCTCTAAGAGATTTAATGATATTTTTGTAAATATGATTGAGTCCTAATATTATCATGAACAAGAGCATATTATTTGGCATAGGAGTATGCAAGTGATCTCTATCTCCCTATTGTGAGTGTGAGTAGAAGGTAGTATATAAGGATTTTTATGAGACACTGTCTTGAATTAGGCCTTAAGGTTTTGTGTCATGGAAATGTTGCAGATGACAATTATAAGTTAGGGACTATATGACAAGTGTGTATGAAGGATAGATGACAAATAATCCATAGGTCACCTGTGCAGGTCACAAGATAACCTACACAATCAAACTTACAACAATTAGTCTACATTATTATGCAATGATTATTCATCATAGCAAAGAAGAATATCACAACCATATGACTATTGAAAAAGGGAATAGATCAATAATGAGGTGTGACAGAGATATTAGTTTCAAATGATAGTATTCTCTTATTGCATAGGAAGACCAACGTTACATACTAGACTTGACTCCCTTGACTCAAAACCTATGAGTGAAAGTGTGGAAAGAGTAAGGTTTGAATTTGAGAGAAGACTAATGACATTTGTATCAAATAATCATATAATAGTGGAATCAACGGAGATATCATAGTATTGTTTGAAGAGCTATAAATCAATAGAGCACAAATAGTTTCTTGAAGGAAATATAAAATTCATAATTGAATAGTGTTTTCAAGGAATTCATGACAGTGGTGTAAAGGGTGACAGGGTTTCACCATGGACTGTGTGAACATGTACCAATCTAGAGAATGGTGTTGTGTAGAAGACCATCACAACACCGCATGGTAGTTGTTGGTCCTTCACGGTGATGCGGGGAGCTTTCCCATAGCACCATGAAGGCCCAACAACCACTGTGCAGTGTTGTGGGGGTTGTGCAACATACATTAACAGTTTCAAAGGTTGAGGAAGCATAGACAAGTTAAGTGAATTGTTTCAAAAAATGCCTCAAAGAAATGTGATATCATGGCCCCCACTCTCCCACAAACACTTCAATTCATGCCAATTGTGATGTGGGAAAGTCTCCTGCATCACCGTTGGCATGACTTGAAGTGTTTGTGGGAGAGCGGGTGCCATGATATCACATTTCTTTGAGGCATTTTTTGAAATAGTTCACTTGCCTTGTCTATGCTTCCACATTTTCATGTATGTCTAGTAGGGCACTTGTAACTACAACATATGACAAAAAAATCCTTGCTATTATAATTTGATGGATGTCCCTTCATTATTACTGGATATTTGATGTAGTGCACATTATTATAGTGCAAGCCTATTTTCATATTGTTTCATTTAGTATCACCAATATTCTCCACAATAATGTTGTCCTTGTTTAAAATGATGGAAATGGTTCACATCTCTAAGAACAATTTATCTTGCAACAATCAAAAGGACATTATCTTGAAGGGTTTGGAAGTGATGATATTATTTGGAATCTACTTCAAAGTCTCATGGTAATATACTTGCCAGTATTCATTGTAATTTAAATAGCTTCAATCTTCTCATATTATTGAGGTTTTTTTTTCACCAATGATTGCTTTCAGATAGATTACTAGTGAGATTGAGAAATAAATAAATTCCATTGAGATTCATATTTATCTTTTTCTCGTAAAGCTATAATATCTTTGGTGCTTCAGTAGAATGGAAAGTGTATAACAAAAATTAGATACACATGTTGAATATTCTGTAAGAAAACATTTTTTCTAAATGGACTTGGAAGTGACCTACAATGCATTTATTTGGAGTAGCAATGGTGTGTTTTTAGATGCTATGTGGCTACCGTGATATTTGGTTCCTAGCTTTCCTTGGGTGGTAGAAAACTATTTATTTTTCTAGATTCTTTATATTCTTGCATTTCACATTCATAGCTTGGATTTTTGGTTATACTATTCTATAAGACTTGTTTCATTTGATTATTTCAAGATTCTTACTGTTCTCTTATTATATTTGGACTATTTTTTAGGATGGTCCATCATCAAAGGAATAAAATGAGGAGTTGGATCATGCAATTGCACTATCTCTTTCAGAAGAATTGACAAAACCAAATGGTATATTTGATGATTTCAAAAATGTTAAAGCTTTTATTTTGTTATAGGTCTTCTAATTTGAAGAGATACTAATTTGAGTGGTATATACCTTAAGATTGAAGTATTAAATTTATTTATGTATTCAAAATTAGCACACAAGGAGTTTTTCTTGTAGAAGACAAATACATCCTGAATTTCCAAATAAAAAGAATAGGACTCTGGACTTTATTAGCACTTTGCCTAGTTTTGACTGTATGTTATTTATGTACTAGCATCTTCATAAGTTCTAAGTGAAATTGGTTAAATATCTAGTTTATATCATTTTTTTTAGATTTGATATCATCATATTAATAAATATGAGAGATTCATTGTGAAAGTACATACCATATTGAATTCTACTTTGGTGGTGAATAATATGCTCAATTTGGATCTCATATTGACAATAAACTAAGATGGTCTAACTCCCTATCTTTCAATCTCTCGTAAAGCTCACAAAAAAACTCTTAGTTACTTACTTTTATAGGGAGCTAATTGATTCCTATCAAAACCCTACCCCTTCAGTATCATTTTTGTGGCAGTAGTTATAATGCTACATGCTCCCCTCAAGGCTAGCTTTGATACAAGCACTTTATTCACCAAACCTATTCAAGACTGCACTTTCATTATGTATATTCTTGATATGATACTCACTGCTTTCATTAACTTGCACTTAGCATCATTCATTTAATTTGCACAATCCCATATCCCTGCAATCACCTCATTACAATGTTCTTCAATGCAACCCTAGCAACCACGAAAAGAAGCATGTCTTCAAGATAAATTGGCATGAGTACCTTTATTAAATCAACTAATTTCTTACTTCACTTGTCACACATGCACAATAACCAAACCCCAACTATCATATGTACTAGGTCTAAGATTATATAATAACATGTAACATGAACTAGCTCTAGCTTGTTCAATGATACATCATTGTATTTTGTAATTTACACTATCATGACATGTTTGAAGGACATGTCTTTGTTGATTTTAGAGGTACCAAATCTCCCAGGTGTATGAAATTAGATCATCCTTCAAAGTGTTGCCTTTGAATGACATATGATTGTGACATCTTTATCTCTTTACTCAATTCAAGGAAAGGAAATTCCATGCAATGAAAATAAGTAGGCAACAACAAGGATGTAGTGGTCTTTGCATTAGAGTTGTGAAAATAAAAACATACTCGAAGGTTCTTAACAACTCTAATAGTTTTACCGAGGGCCATGTTTAACAAACCAAATGCAATTGCTAACTTTTCACTATTGTGGCAGATAAATGATTCTTTTTTCTTCTATTCCACAACATTAAGTAAAAGTCTTGAATCTAGAAATACCTTGCTACCAGCATTTGCCAAGCCAATTTCTCCAATTTTGCATAGCTCTCCCATGTTAAATCTATTAACTTGAAAGCTTAATCCATGCCAATTGTAGTGTTTATGTATATAAGTTTGAATGAATTAAAGTCACGGAAAAAGAGCCTTGGTACCATCAAAATATCATCTTATTATTCATTTCATATAAATTTCTAGCTTCAGACAAGGCACCAAATGTGTGATTGATTGAAAAAACCAAAATAGCATTATTTAAATGTGTGAAAGGATAAATTTTCATGTTGAAGGATATGTGCTTTAAATTTTAAGCTACAAATTATAAATATGCATTTTAAAAAGGCATCACTTCACTTTATGGGAGATGTGAGGTGTTGGGGAAGTGGCATGGGGAATAATAGTTTTGTTGAAGTGATAAAAACATGGACATGTGAAGCATATTGGCATCAACTTCCAAGATGGTGACTAAGGACCTTCCAAAAAATCATTGCAACATCTAAGAAAATAGAAGTTTAATTCATTTGGACTCTTTTTGTGACTTGTTGACAAAGTCAATCTACAAAGTGGGTGATGTGGAAAGTAAAGCAGATGGTAAGTGACAAAGAAGGGGTTGTGGAAGCTTTGAACACCCTAGCCACTTATATGTTTGATTCAATAATTTCCCTAATTTTTTTGTCACACCTATTACAAGAAGGATTTTCTATGTAATCTGTAGTCTTTAAAAAAATTAGATTAGATAATCATTTACTTGGTTTTGTATTTGCATCAGCTATAACAGTAATCATTATAAATTTATGAGAAAGAGATGATTGTTTTTAGATTCTCGTAATTCAAAAATAAATAAATAAATAATGTTGTAGATTTGTAACAATGTTGTTGTTTTATCCAAATTCTTGCATTGAATTGGATTCATTAGAATTAAATTTGAAACCCCAAGATGTACGACTATAATAAAGACACAAAGGATCAAATTATAACTAAGACTATAATTGGGGTAGTACACCCTCTATTAGTCGTTAAAAAAGATAGTAAACATTGTTTTCCACCTATCAAGACTATACAACCTGCATATTAACTATACAAAATTTATAGTTTAAATAGTTTTCATTGATTATTTATAGGTATTCCATAGTTATATTCCAATTAACGATAAAGTACATCACCACAAAAAATTTCAAAGGAAAAAAATATCACTTACTAAATTGATTAGACAAATGTATAATTATAAACCAAGTGAACAACAAAATAATACTATAGTAAAATAAAAACAAATTCAACAACAAAAAAACAAAAAACATCGCTTATTGAATTGAAAAGAACACTGCATGCTTACAAACCAAATAAACAAAATTATTGTAAGAAAAATAATAGAAAAAAATCCAACACATATATATTTCAAACCAATTGAAGACACTACTAAGAATGAATGTTATATTTCTCAATGGATCCAATTTCAACATTACATTAATAAAGATACGAAGGATCATGAATGATCAAATTATAACTAAGGATATAATTGGGTTAATACACCCATGATTAGTCATTAAAAAAATTAGTAAACATTGTTTTGCATCCGCCAAGACTATACGGCCTGCAAACTAACTATACAAAATTTATAAATTTAGTAACTTTCTTCGATTATTGATAAATATTTTATAATTAAATTTACTTTCTCACAATTAAAAAAAAAATTACAACTATACAAAACTCAATTACAATGACACTTGTTAGTTAATGTGAATATTAGTGATACCTTCTAATAAAACTATTATCATTAATATGATTTAATATGAATATATTTTTTATTATCAAATATTAATATAACCTCTATGGTCATCACCCAATAACAATATTGATACTAGAGTTTTATTTAAGGGAATTATTTAAATTTATTAATGTTTCAATGGACCCTTTGTCTATTGGAGAAGTTGAAAGGGTCGGAGTGAGCCCACCAGGGATCAAGTCTTGCTAGTGCAAAGCCCCAACGCCTAAAAAGGGATGAGGCCGCGATCTTGCCCTCTACCGATTTTAGCATTTTGGCTTGGAAGTATCTCCAAAATATATATATATATATATATATATATATATATTAATGAGAGGTATGGAAAAGTAAGGAGCTTAGCTTTCACTTACACACCTCTACAAAATATTCAATTTCGATTATCCCCATTCTTGAACTTTACATCGGAGTTGCAGGGCGTAAGGACTTTTTTCCTTTTCTACTTCAATTTCACTCAAAAACCAGTAGAGGATATGGCTAATGGCGCTTTTCTTGTATCCAGTATATAGAAGGAGAAATTATTATGAATTCTTTTATTTTCCATCACCAGTGTTTGCATCTATTTTTCATCTCATTGTTGCAGAATTCGCCATCCTCAAAATTAAAACTATATACTTTTAATTTCTAAATTATACACCAAAGATTGATTAGGAATTTTTAGGATTTTATTCCTCCCACAGTGGAGCGTACCCCAATGAAACTTTTAGGATTTTATTTCTCCACCATACTCTAACAACACTCAAACTACAGCCATGGGATTAGAGCAAATTGATGAATGGCTGTTATTTTTGGATGTTACTATAAAAAAAAAAGCACGATCTAACCTCTTTATATTGGTTGTATAGCTGAGAAGCAGGGGAAAATATTTATTTGTTCTTTCTGTTTTTTTTTTTTGCCTTTCATTGTATGTTTGGCATGGCCATGCCTCCTTTCTTCCTTCTTCTTGCAACTTTTTATTCTGTTTTTCCTTTCTCTTATGTGTTTTATTTTTTTATTTTTTGTGTCAGATTTATTGGTATTTCGTATCTATTATTGTGTTGTGGGTGTGGGTGTTGGTTTTTCGATGGGATATGGAGAGTTGTACATCCTATCGAGTGGCTTATTGGAGATGCGCCTGAAAATGGTCAGTACTTTTGATATTCATCTTAATAATTTATAAGTTTTCAATAGTTGATGTAGAAGGAAAATTGTGTATGTTAGTATTGATGAATATCTATTGTTAGTTTTATTTTTGCATGATATGTTTTGTTGAGTCTCTTCTCCACTTAATTCCAAATTTTAATAAGTAGGATGGTTAGGTGTCTTGTGAATCTATTGCTTTTGTCTATAAATGTAGTTGCAAATGTTTTTGTAACTGCAATTTGCTTCAAGTTGTTTACATCATTTATTAAGAAATAACTTGATCAGATTTTTATTTGTCGAACAACAGAGGCCCATAACTACTCTGAATTTAACTTTCAGATGTGAAGCTTGAACATCTAGTGAAATTGTCTATTTGGGTTGCATACTTTGTTGTTTTATCTGTTGAAATCTTTTGTGAATAATGTTTCTCGCAAAAACTTGTATGATTGATTTCAACAATGCAAAGCATTATTTATACAAGATGTTTTTCTTTGAATTGGAATACACAGCCTTTCTAGGAGTTTGTCAGTGTTTTTTCCTACCTTTTTCTCTGATTCCTTTTTTAAGCCCTTGACATCCTGTGTAACCATTTCAAATTAGAATTGTTTCTAAGCTGCTCTATTTATTTACATTCTCTCTCTCAACCAAGAAGAGACTCAGAAATTCCAAATCCATATTGAGTCTGCATGATGCTCCCAGCTTTACCTGCAGCTGCAACTTTCTGCTAGTTATTACAAGTCACTCTATTTGTTTGCATTCTCTCTCTAAACCAAGAAGAGACTTAGAAATTCCAAAGCCATATTGATTCTTGCATGATGCTCTCAGCCTTACCAATAGCTACAAATTTTTGCCAGTTATTACAAGTCACTCTATTTGTTTACATTCTCTCTCTGAACCAAGAAGAGACTCAGAAATTTCAAAGCCATATTGAGTCTGCATGATGCTCTCAACTTTACCAGTAGTTGCAACTTTCTGCTAGTTATTACAAGAATTAATCACTTGTTTTTTCTCCAAGTCACAGACATCTTCTTTATTTTAAGTGGAATTATTGTCCATTGTTTCTAAAGGGTTAATTTTGTCTTCAATATACCTCTAGTTAAATTTGTATTTCCTGCATGGTTAAATGATGAAATGGGTGTTGTCGTTACATGACCATCCATAGTCATTAAAACTACTTCTGAGTTACTTTCCTCAACTTTTCCAAAGTCCAAAACATCTTCTGATTGTGTTAGCTCCATAGTTTCATAATCATAAGTACTATATCTAGAAAGTACAATGTCATCACTTTGTGAGGTGTTCCTTGCAACCAACCTATGAGTGCTTGAGCTTTCCTCTATTCTGAACATTGAGGTATCTTTATATGATTTTCACCCTTTTTTCGAAACCCTACCTTGGTACTCAGTTTGACTGACTGCATCTATCTTGACAAAAGTACTCTTAATATACTTCACTGATGAAGATTCTAGGTGACTAGGAACATTGTGTATCTCATTTCCATTTGCACATTCTCCTTGCAAAGGAATAGAAAATACTTCTTGTTGGATACTAGAATCTTTTGAAGGAAAGAGTGCCAAATTGACACTATTGTCCAATGCAATCTCCAAATTGTGTTCTCTGATATTATTTTCATCCATTGGTGAAGAGTTAGAATTTCCATTCGGCAAACCATTCTCGAACTTCTCATCTGACAAGTTGGAGTTGTGCCCAACAAAGGAGAAGAATATCTCCCCATTTTTTTGATGAACCATTGAAATGTCATCCACATCCAATGATGCCTTAATTTTGTTCTCTTCCATTTTGTCATCTCCATAGCCACCAACACCACTATCAACTAGATCTTCTATGTATAATAAATTCATAAGACTTGAAGCTCTCTCTGTGGCTTGCAATGAGCAAGTCATCTTCAACTGATGAATGTGAACTCCCGTCTTCTTCATCAAAATCCTCTTCCCTCAAGAAATAAGCTAGATGATTATTAAGAAAATCCATATGAAAATATGCTTCTACACCATTCATTGACACCATCACAATTTTCTCATTGAGCTTCAAAACACCCTGAAATTTACCAAACCTAACATACCAAGGAGTGCCCTTAAATGTATCGTCTTACTATTGCACTACAATTATGTCTACAACACCACCATACAGGTGGAATGGGGCAGCTACATAAGAAATGTAATTGTTGAGCCTTCCATCCATCTTTACTAGTCATAGAATTTCTAAATTTCCTTAAAAAATAAGGTAACAACCCAGAATATCTTCTCCTCAACACAAAAACCTAAGATTTAACTTTTTTCTTTGACTCCTTTTTTAAGTCTTTGATATCCTATGTAACTCTTTGAAATTGACATTTTCTGATTGGTTTTGCATTGTAAGTTGTGGTGACTTATTTCTATTGTAGAAAGAAATTATAGTGTAAAGGATATTCAAGAATGATAAATTACATTTTCTCTTTACTTTTTCTACAAAAAAGTTTTCAATAAATCAAATCCCAAATTTGTATTTATTTTAATCATTATTACTGCTGGCAACTGATGAAGATTGTAGTAGGATATCCTAATGTACCTCAACCTTGATGGCACTATCCATCATTTGGATGCCAAATTAAAAACTCTGACAATCAAATCCCTCTCTTGAGAGAACTAACACACTGCAAATGCACGACTGCTTCCACAAATGACAAATCATAAGGTTGCATAAAACACTTTCTAAATGACAGTGAATTTATAGCTCATTGTTCAGTCCTTATTAACTATCCTATTTTTGTGCAACACTCTATAAATCCCTTGAAATTTATCAATTTTATTGCTTACCTATGGCCATAGTGATTTGAGTGACAAATTGACTAAACAGGTAATGATTAATTTCTCCTAGTAATCTGTAATTGACAATTTTTATTACAAAGTCTCTAAAAATAGCTTTTTGTGGTGGTTTTGAAATTTGAACACTTATCTATCACAATATTGTTGCTATTTTGGGTTTCCATGAAGTATGGTACTAATAAATATGGGATGGTATGATAACAGTTAGTCGGAAGAAATCCTCTTGTATATCTAAACAAAGTGACCCAGGATTGTGGGTCTTATTTGGTAGCTAAATTAGAGATGATGCAGCCTTGTTGCAGTGTCAAGGATAGGTAATAAACACAAATTCTCCCCAACTTTAAATGCTCTCCTAGAATAGGGAAGGATTATCATGTGGTTATTGCATGTCTTGCAGGGTTGGCTATGCAATGATCAATCATGCAGAAGAAAAATGATTGATTTCACCTAAGAAGGCAAGCCATTTTTACTTCATTTACATGTTTGAGCAAGTTAGTCAGAAGGTAGAGTCTTATGTTTTTATCTAAATGGGTGTGTACATGTAGACAGTATTGATTGAACCAACCTCTGGTAACACGGGAATAGGGTTGTATTTCATTGCTGCATCTAAAGGCTATAAAATCACTCTCACAATGCCATCCTACACAAGCTTGGAGAGGTGGGTGACCATGCGTGCTTTTGGATCTCATTTGGTTCTCACTGACCCAACAAAGGGAATGGGTGGGACTATTAAGAAAGTTTCCCAGCTTTTAGAAAGCACCCCTAATGGCTTCATGCTTCAGCAATTTCAGAATCCTATTAACACAAAGGTAAATTTCATATTAACTGGTGAGATTTTTTTCATCTCTCTCCGTTGGATTGGATACTGTAGAATAAAAGGTTCAAGCAATTCAATAATATCCACCCAAATGGTTTTTCCAGAGATCACATTCTAAGATGATTTTAAGGGAAAATAATGATTCGAAGAGATCACAAATTCAACTTCTATTTACTTGGATAAAATGAATAAAATATAATTTGTTGGCTTACTTAGAGTCTTTCCTACTTCTTGTAGGTCCATTTTGAAACAACAGGACTTGAAATTTGGGAAGACACCATGGGGACTGTTGATATCTTTGTTATGGGGATTGGAAGTGGTGGGACTTTGTAATTTTATTTCTTACCTATGGTGGAGGGTTGTCTTGCTAAAATCCCACCTATGCCTTGTAAGATAATAAACACGGTTAGTTTTCAGTTTTTAGAAAACAGTTCTGGAGAATAATTATTAGATGTTGTGATTAGTTGCTTGTTTATTAGATTCAATTGTGAATCCTATTGTATGACTATAGTGTTGTATCAATGTGCTCTTCAATTTTCTCTGCATCTTTCTGTTGATGATTTGCAAATCTATCATTAGAAATAAGTTCATAATTATTTGATACCTTTCTAAATGAATTGTCTTGGTTTATATAGTAGTAAGATAGTATTTTGCATAATATTTTTTATTTTTTTATTGGTTGTTGATAACAATTGTGATCCTTTTAAAATTCTACTCCTAATGTGAGATGTTAGACAAAAACTAATAATGCAATGAGAAGAAGTAACAAGATAAAAGGGCTCCTCAACGATTAGCCTAAGAAAATGGACAATATGAAAGCAAGATAAAAACAAATGGAATGCTTCTTATACCTTCATGGTGTTGCTTCCTTGGTTGTCCCTTGATTTTTGAAGTCTTGTGTACTCCTTGGATGGAAATGGAGTTGAATGGATGCAATATGCAAGATGAATTGATGATGCTAAGTGCTATGATAGATGAGAGCTTGAATGACAAATTTGCAAGAGTTTTGTTGCAAAAGACTTGATCCCTAAAGTGGAAGAAATGAGGGGTATTTATAGGCTAATTGGAATTCTCTAGAGAATTCAACGGTTGGGATTGATCCAACAAAGATCAAGATGAAGGGCTATGGTGAGTTGAGGACTCACAAGCCCTCACATCTTGACATGTGGAAGGTGAGATGTCTTAGGGTGGAGTGATGTGGAAATGAGGTGGAAGGGAAGTACATGAGGTGGATCTTGGGGGATGAGAAGATTCCTTGGAGGAATAAAAGTGAATTAAAAATTCACAATGATTGGAAGAATCTAGTGGATAAGAGAGGGTCTCCAAAAAGCTGGAGATTTGTCACATGTGGGTGATGTGACAAGTCCAAGGTTCTAGAAGCCTTGGGCACATGTAAAATGACATGTCACATTTGCATGGGGATAGGGTAAACCTTATGTGAATTAAAAATTCACATGGGGAGGAGAGGAACCTTGGTTAAATAAATTTGAATTAAAAATTCACATGGGGAAGGGAGTCTAGGCTAAAAAGGGTAAGTGGGAAGGTTGACCAGAAAAGGTAAGCCAAATGTGGCTAATGATTCTGATTAAGGTTGTGCAAACACAAGATTAGGATAATTAATGAGAGATTAGAGGCAAGTGGGAGATTATGGAGGATGTGACACTTAATCAAGATTATGTGGTGCACATCCTAATCACAGATTAATTAATTTAATCTGGATTAAAAGAGAGTTATGGAGAATGTGACAAGGAGAGAGAAAAAGGGGAATTAAAAATTGGTTTTAATCCAAATGGGTTAAAAGACTAAATTAAATAATTTGTCATATTTATTTAATTTAGAGAAGAACAGGGTGTAAGGTAAAGTATTTAATTTATTTAATTACATACTTTAGGAACCTTAGGCAAAAAATGAAATAATGATTAAATAAATTATTTAATCACTGTTAATGGAATAGATGAATATAATAGACAATTTTGATCATATGGAAGTGATCAAATTTGGATGTCTACAACAATTATATGTTTTAGTCACTTATGCTCATTAATATATTTTGTTTTGTTTCATTTTCTTTCTTATTTTTCATGTAACATGCCTTTTCATACCTGAGTGACTTATTGTTGTTAACATTGCAGCCCTTTTTTCAAACTAGAAATGGAGCTATCATTAATAGGGCTACAAAATGCAGGAGAGACATCACTTGTAAATGTCATTGCAGTCAGTGCCCTATTTCTATTATCTTTGAAACAATCTTTCTGACTGCCCAAAATATGATTTTCTCATTTAGATCGCATTTTCTACTGAGTATCATGTAGAAATGTTTCCAGAATATCATTCTTATATTCAAAGTATACTTAGTCCATACTTTAGAATGTGGTAGATCTATGGTCTGATTTTTTTATTTACTTTTTAAGGTTTTGGTGCTCTTCATAGATTTTGCAACATTGGATAAGTATTATTTTATTTTCATTAAAGTTATTTATTGAGTTTTATTATATCATAGTTTTATTTTAATAAAAGTATGCTTAATTTTTGTATTTTTTATTGAAAGGGAACTTGGTACAAATTTAAACCATGGTTGATGTTGGTTCTTTCACATGTTGTTAGTGTTTAGAGATGTTTTTGATATGCTTTTAATGTCAAAATATTTGCAAGCTTGATTGAATAGTTGAAGTTGTATTGACTTAAATGATATCTATACATGTGTATATAAACTTTAACAAATGTTTGGAATTTGAACCTAGCAAAATGCTTTCACTTTTGAATCAGTTGTTATAATAAATGTAATAAAAATAGGTGTAGAAATGAGTTGGTAAAATTTGACATGTAAACTATGTAAACTGATTTGTTGTTTAATACAAATGTTTTTTATTTGGAAGGGGTTGAATTCGCACCCTTCCTAAGGCTGCATGGAATGACCATTGGCCATGACCATTATATTAGGCTTGTCTCTTTTTAAAAGGTTAAAAAGAATGGCCAATTTGAAGTGGCCCCTTCCTAGGGCTGCAAGGAATGGTCATTGGCCATGACCATTCTATTTGGCTTGAATTTTTTTTTTTAAATGAAAGGAATGGGCAATTGGATCCTTAAGATTTACTTTGTATTATTTTTAATTGTGTAAACTATGTAATGTAACTTAGATATTTACTTTGTGTGTGGGTGTTTAAATATTGATATTCATTAATTATTTGTTTGAAGTGTGTTTGAAGTTTAAGCATATAATTTTTTTCACTAATTATTCAAACTTTTGGCATATAATTTTTTACCACTAATAATTTGATTTATTTACCAGTTATGTGTTTGTGTAATGTTGACCTTTTACACTCACTTTGTGTGAGCCACTTATTATTTGTGTGTATTCCTATCTTCTTTGTTTATGTGAATGGTAGGTTTGAACTTTGGCATGTCCTTAACTTGTGTGATATGTGAGATTGAATTTACATTCGCTAATTTGATCCATTTATTGTTTGTGTGTAAGTTTGAACTTTCATATTCACTAAGTGTCAGCCACTTATTCCTTGTGTGTAACCACTTATTTGTGTAAGGTGTGTGCTTGAACATTGGCATCTCTTTATTAATTTGAGTGAGCTTAGTAATATCTCTTTATATGTATAAAGTGTATGCTTGAATGAACAATGTGTGTAATGATTGAGTTGTGTGAAGATTGTTCTTTAAATTTTTACTTAATGTGGGGTTGAACTCAAGTGTATGTTTCAACCAACTATGTGTGTAACGATTGAACTTTGTGTGAAGAGTGTTTTTAATCTCATTATTAATTTGATTGAGCTTAGTCATATCTCTTTATATGTATAAAGTGTATGCTTGAATGAACAATGTGTGTAATGATTGAGTTGTGTGAAGATTGTTATTTAAATGTTTACTTAATGTGGGGTTTAGCTCAAGTGTATGTTTCAACCAACTATGTGTGTAAGGATTGAACTTTGTGTGGAGAGTGTTTTTTATATGTTTACTTAATGTGGGGTTGAACTCAAGTGTATGTTTCAACCAACTATGTATGTAACAATTGAACTTTATGTGAAGAGTGTTTTTTAAATGATTACTTAATGTGGGGTTGAACTCAAGTGTATGTTTGTGATACGTGAGATTGAATTTCCATTTGCTAATTTGATCCATTTATTGTTTGTGTATAAGTTTGAACTTTCATATCACTTAGTGTCAGCCACTTATTCTTTGTGTGTAACCACTTATTTGTGTAAGGTGTGTGCTTGAACATTGGCATCTCTTTATTAATTTGAGTGAGCTTAGTGTTATGCCTTGCATAACCACCCCATATTTTTCCTTGATCAAAATGGGTCCCCCTTTATGATTTTGTCCTTGGTCATTTGTCAAACAAATTTTGGAGTCTTTCTTTTTCAACACTTTGTTTTTCTTTGGTTTGTTCTATCAGAACCGGAACCGAATCTGGTTTTAAAACTTCTTGCAAAACTCATTATGATTCCCATCCCGACAGTCTTCTTTTGACTTTGTTGTTTTGTCTTTATTAGAGCCGGAGCTGGGGCGAAAGTTAAGTCCATTTTTATTCAAATTTTCAAAATTGCCTCCGCCTCTGCCTTCGCTTTTGGGTCTTTCATTTTAAACTAGGTTTTGTATGTTGAATTTTCTTGTTTCAGTCTTTTTTTAATTTTATTTTCATGTTTTGTTTTGCTTTCTTCTTTGTCGGTGGAACTGGACCTAGAACAGGAACCAAGTTGGAAAGTTAGACAAGTTTCCAAAATAGTTTTTGTTTTGATTCCGCTCCCACCGTTTCTTGGTTGTTGACTTTTGCTGAAGTCGCACAACAGTAATGTGTCAATTCCTTTTGCAGTCCAACTCTGCTCTATTGCATTTATTGCATTAATGATAGGTGTCATGCATGCATGAAACTCTGAGTTTTTACCTTAATTAGCAATTAATGCATAGTTTTTACCATTATTGTAAAGAGATTGAAGAGTGAACCAGAGTTGTAGTGGAGCTTTTGTGTGAGTGAATCGATTGAAAGTGAGACAGCTGCGTGCAAATTGCTTCAAGAAGTTAGCCTATTTATTTGTGTTTAAGGTAGGGTTTTCTATTCTCGTTCTTCTTTTTATTTTCGCGTTGTTTGTTTCTACTCATCTTGGATTGTTTGGTTTCATGCAAATTTCTCTGTAAGTTCGTATGTTTTGTTTATTTCGCTTTTGTTTAAGGTTTTCTTGTTTTCTTATGTTGCTTTTTGGGTTTTGTTTCCTGTCTGTTTGTTTTTAGGCATGGTTGTTTTCATGTTTTAGTCATGACCGCATTGTGGTGCCCTAGTTTTTAAATGGCATAGGTTAATTATGGTTTTTATAGTAAGTAGGGTTTGGTAAATGGTTGTTCTTACTTAGGAATCTATTGCGCATTTGGTTTGGTTAATTTAAATAGGGTTAAATTTGTGCCCTAGTTATTATATATCGAGGTTTTTTTTAGTTTAGGGATTTTTACGCATTTTTGTGTTTGTATATGATGCCCTAAAAGTACAATCGTCTCTCGGTCATATCGAGGTGGTCTTATTAGGTTATATTTAAGCCCCCTTTCATTTTGATATGACCTAGTCCTTAAAATCATGAAGTTATTTATCAAACTGTTAAAATCACTTATGATGGCATGGTTGTTTAGGCGAAAGCGGGATCAGAAGCAGGATCATAATCGATTTAGACTTTGAACCATGTTTTTCAATAAGTATCAATTCCATTTTCATCCCATCTCCAACTCAGTTTATATTGAGAAGCATTCTTTCAAAATAATGATAACCTAGGTGGAATCAAAACCAGAACGAAATATGAAATTAGAAAATCTGAATGAAACCAAATCAGTTTCCATTCTGGCTTCGATTCTGGTTACCATTCCAGTTCTGATTCTGATCCCGCTTGTTATTACTATAATCTTAATAACAATTTTGGCTTCAAGCTCGATAGTGTTTTAAAATAGATTGTTTAGAATGTGTTTATGCTTGGTTCTGCCTCCGCTATCTATATAAAGGGTAAGGTTTTAAGGCATATTTGTTGATTTTTATTCGAGGATTTAATTAGAGGTTTTGTTGTAGGAAAGCTAAAGAATGTTAGGAGTATCAGGAGAAGCTTTCCAAAGGAATCAACCTGCAAAAAAATCAAAGGAAACAACTAAGCCTAAGAAGATTAAGCTGGAATAGCTACCTCATACTTTGAGGTATAACCATAGGGGTCTTGTTGTTACTGCAAGCAAAGTGGAATTGGGTTGGTCTAATATAACTGACACCAATCTAGACTCATACAATTTTGGGGAGTTGTATTTGGAAACATTCGCTGAGGATATAATAGGGAGAACTCAAAGAATAGTTGAGTTTGGCTTGGCTCACATCACCTTATTTCCTCTATCTATCCAATTCCTAGAGTTGATTATGACAGTAGCAAGGGATTACAATTCGGCCACTAGGCAGTGTATGGATTCACAGGATAATTTTATCATTGATTTAACTCCTCAAATGTTTCAACACATGTTTAGTGTTCTGGATCCAAAGAGCCTGGTACAGTTGAAAGAGGCAGATGCTTTAGAGAAATATAGCAAATATAAGGAGGCCAACAAAGCTCACTTGAACAAGAAATGGTTGAGAATAGAGAAGAAGTCTTTGACCAAGCTTCATGATCAACCAAACAGGACAAAATTATACAAAGAAGTATAAGACCTGATCATGATGTTGTCTAGAGTCTTTGAGAAGAGGGATGCATTTCATTTCAAGGAATGGATATTTCCCTTCATTCAGACCATTTTTAATGGAAAACAACAGTTTGATTGGCCAATGATTGTCTTTGATGCTATTCATGACTAGTTAACTAGGATAAGGGAAACCAAAAACTTTTATATGACTTCCTATGTTGTTTATGCAATAGCTAGAGGAGGCATCTTTCTAGGTTTGAATAGAGTGGGAATATTGGGAGAAGTTGATGGAAAAAGGAAAGTATGGGATCATTATGATCAGCTATCTCTACAAGTGTCTAAAACACAATTTAGAAGGGTTAATGATGCATTCTTATATGTAATCATTAACTAGCTTAATGGAGATGTAGGATATAGATTGACCCAGGAAGCTATGGCCTTTATCACGGAATGGGGATATTGGTATATCCAATACCCCAAGTTCACTTATTTCAGACTGGCTAGATTTGAGGGTCATCCCCACTTGCTTCCAAGATGTTGTAGCAATAGGATGGTTCTAATGGAATTTTTATATCAAGCTCTGGGGGTCAATGCCTGATTTGGGTTTAAGCACAAGACAGGTTGTCATAAGTTTCCCATGCAATTGGGTGAATACAGCTACCAACATCTTGTGGGAGCTAAGGTAGTTTGTAGTGAATTGTACATTTGAAACTAGGTTTTTACACTGCTCAAAAACACTTTGACCCAAAGAATAAAATGAATGCTTTGTTGCCTTCAGTTTTTGATAGACATTTCAACCTATTAGAGGATTTCTGGAGTGATCTTCAGGATGAGTATGACCTCAGGAAAAGGAATTATGAGAGGTTGCCTATTGCACTCATCATAGAATTTAGGATCAAAGATGATATCCCTGACACATTAGTAGATGATGGAGTGGTGTTAGATCCATCATATGAAGTACTTAATATTGGCAACAAAAGTTTGGACCCAGTGGACTAAGATGGTGAGGAGACCATCGATATCAAACAAATAGGGAGGCTAGTTTTGGATAGAAGTATTCACTGGGCTGTCCTAAGAACCAAAGCTCCTCAAGGACCAGCTCCTAAGAAGGGGAAGGGATACAAAATAATCAAGAGGAAATTTCCTTCCAAGGAGCCCTTAGAATTCCTCCCTCCTGACATTGAAGAAATTGATCTTGAAGCATCGGCTCAAGATGAACTAGAGGCACAACTGGAGGAGGCCCAAGTAGGACCTGTTGCTTCAATATCAATGATAGGGGAGTCATTTGTTCAAGTCCCTCCTACAGAGCAAAAAATTAAAGAGATGCCTAAGGGGATTCTTCATGATATTGGTGAGTCATTAAAAGGAAAATAAGTAGAGGTGGAGATCCATGATGTTGGAACGGATTCTGATGAGACTTTGTCAGAGAAGGATGCACAAGAAAATATGCCTCTAGAGGAGGAAATTGAACATGTACTGACAAAGGAAGATCTATGGGCCCTATTTGAGGAGGAAAAGAAAGCCTCGGATGCTCAAGCACATGCAGAGACCATAGAGAAGCAAAAGGTAATTGATGCTAAGGTACAAGCTGATGCCTTACTCCAACAACAATAGGTAGAAGCCAAATGAAGAGCTGATGAAATAGAAAGGCAGAAAAAGAAAAAGGAGCAGGAGCTCAAAGTAAAAGAAGAGAATGATAAGCTAGCATTGGTGCTGAAGATTCATGATCTAGAGGAGGGAAAGGAAAAACAAAGAAGAGAAAGAGAAGCCCTTGTGGCCAAATTAAAGCTTGTTGAAGAGGCCTATAAAAAGAAAGAGGAAGCAGAATGAATGCAAAAGGAAAAGGGTGTTGAAGAAATAGCAAAGTAGCTGCAGGAAGAAAAAGAGGTTTCAGATAGGCTTAAAGCATTAAAAGAAGAAAGGGATGGATTATTGGAAGAGAAAAGAGTAGAAGAAGAATAGATGAAGAAAGAGCAAGAAAATAAAAGGATTCAAAAAGAGAAAGATGTCGAGGATTTGATTAAGAAATTGCAAAAGGAAAAGGAAGATGTGGAGAAGCTTAAGGCATTGGAAGAAGAAAGAAATCAGGAGCTTGAGAAGAAAAGATTAGAAGAAGAGAAATTGAAGAAGGAAGAAGCAGAGAAGAGGATACAAGAATAGAAGGATATATAGGGAGGACGCTGAAAAGCTTGCTTAGAAAAATGTGGAACAAGAACAACAAGAGATACAAGGGGTTGATTCTCAACCTCAAGTAGATGTGCAACCACCCTCTACTACTACTATTGCTTCTTATTCAACTATAATGACCACTACTCTAGATGCTCCCACTTGGTTAAAATTGGATCTTCATAAGAGATCAGTGACTCCTTCATAGCCTCTCAATTGGGATGATATGATGAAGGAAATTGAGAAGGAAAGGACCAAAAAGAAGGCTAAGATCCTACATTCTACTAAACTTACAGAAGCAGGGGAGATTCTTGCTAAGTGTGTCATACCAATGGTGGACAAGGATGTAGGGGACATGCAACTAATCGATTACCAATTGGGCATGGTTAATTTGGGAAGACCTACCAGAGATCAGAAGATGAATTTGATAGATGTGGTAGCATCATCCACTAAGTCAAGGATGATGAAGAATAAGAGAAGAAATGATGAGCTTAAGGCTCAATTAGATCAATTGCATAATTTCTTGAAGAGTATTTCTTCTTTGAGGTCAAAGCAAATTTCTACCATTGAGACACCAATTTTGTTAAGCAAGAAAGAGGTAGATGATTTAGTGCAGATAAGGAGTAAGGAAAAAATGTTGGATAGCTGGACTAATAAGCTAAATCAGGAAATAGGTGAGGTATTGGCTAACATTTTTGAGGTTCACAGGATGATCGAGGATTTATTAGAAGAAATGAATCAATATGTCAAGGAATTGGGAGAATGGGAGGAGGAATATAAAGGATATATTTAGAAATTTAAAGAAATTAGTAAATTGCCAAGGTCTACTCTTCTAGAATAGTCAATACTGGAAGAGGATAATAAATATTTCTTGGAAAAGACCTCCAGCATAATCTAGTTTAGATCTGACCTTCTATGCAAGCATAAAAATGAGGTTCAAGATTCTGCTAGGGATCTGAATGAACAATTTGAAGAATTAGAAGTAGTCATTGCTATTATAGTAAATGTTGATATACCAGTAAAGGAGGGTTTACCTTTAAGCCAAATAAAGGAGAAGTGGGATGATAGGTTTAAAGGTATTATGCAAAAAGGAGATGATGGAGAGGATCTGCTGCTAGATCGCTTGATGGATATTAAAGAAGAAATAAGGGCTGCTAGAAGGGAGTTGACAAAGCTAAAAGACATGAGAGGATTTTCTTTTGCGGAGTTAGAAAGAATCAGATTTGAAGACAGTTAGGTTGACGGGCTTGATTTGGACATGCTTCAACAAGTCTTCACCAATTATGACAAGTATATTGCAAATCCAACTTCTCATGCATAAATGGATAAACTCCTACATGCATGGATTTCTTCTCTCCTTTGCATGCATGACTGGCAGTTGTGTAGGTGCATGGTTTTTCTTCTCTCCTCTATCTTTTTCTCTCCAGTTGAATTAGAAGATCTAGATGTGAACTAGAGATCAAATTGATCTGAGTTTCCAAGAAGACCTAAATTCCTACAAGGGTGGACTAACTTAAGATAGAGAGGACTTCGAATTTTTATATATCTATAAATACCTTTTGGGTATCATATTATAAGGGTCGGTTGATGAGAATAAGATTGGCCACCTAATAGTAGGAGATAGAATTTTTTGTAGTTTTACAAAGATACTTTGTTACTTTATTTACAGTTGAATATAATTACAGGTTTTTATGCAATATGGTGTTGGAATTGAGTTTTATTGGATAAGGTTGATGAATTATAGTCTATATGTATGCCAGTGATTGTGCTAAAGCATGAGTGTTTCTTATGTGATGAAAATCATTAGAAGGAACCAAATTTAAAGATTATTTCATTAGATTATCTGTGAATTGAATTTATTGAAAGTTTGTTGATCTATGGTCTTGGCAACGAATGAGAATGTGTTCTTTTATCTTTGAAATATTTATGATGTTTGATTGTGATTTTAAAATACACACCTTAGATGCATGCAATGGTATGGACTATTCTATAAATTGCATCATGCTATGGTTTTCTTGATCTATTGGGAGAACATTCATTGTTGAAGATATATGTCCGGATACTAGATAACTTTTATTCATGTTTTGCTAATGTACGCCCTGATCTATCTTTTTCTTTTACTTAAAACCCCCTTTTCATTAAAGACAGTTCGATGAATAAGTCATTGCTTGCATTCCTTATTACCAGCAAAGGTCCCTTGAATATTAGAGTTGCATGGACCGATTGGGTGACACCAGACAGTTGAGAACCAACTACCGGGACCTTGGGAGTTAGGCTACTATATGTTTTCTTTCTTTTTTAGGAGAAATAGAGTAGAAATATTTTGTTTAACGTTGTTTGTGTCATTTTCACATCAACAGATCTGGCACTAGAAGGAGGGCCTGAAGGAACAAGTTGGCTCGCATTGGGTCATTTTCATCAAAGAAATATGGGAGGATTCTCAGATCCTCTACTAATCTTGAACTATTAGAAGAACTCCAAACCCTGGTTAGACCTAGACCCCATGCTCATAGAATATTGATACCTACATTTTTGCCACCGCTTACTCCACCTGGATTTCAACCAAATCCACCTACACCACCACCGGTTCAACCTACATCACCACCATCAGCTCGGCCAGTATCGCCCCCACCAGTTAGGCCTATGTCACCACCAATTCTGCCTATATCACCACCACCTACTCAACCAATCCTACCCATGGTTTGTGTTGTGAATAACCCCTCTCCATTAGGGACTATTCCAGGAGGAATCCATGATTTACCAAAGAACCGAGAAATTTTTTGTCCTAAGTACATGGATGGTGAATCAAGAAGTATTGAGGAGCATATATAGGCATTCAAAGATGCTTGTACTCGTGCTTAATTTTCTCATCAAGATGTGGTATGTAGATTGTTTCCTTATTGTTTGGGAAACATGGCATATAACTAGTATCTAAATCTGCCCCGGGGATCTATTTTGGGTTGGACAAATTTAGAAAATGCATTCATTAATCAATTATGGTTTTATGTGGACCCTGCCATTTTATATCACTAGTTTCCCACCATAAGGAAGGAACATTATGAGCCGCTACCTCTATTCAACACTAGATTCCAAAGGATGTTTTGTAAGCTACAAGATCCTTACTTAGTGGTTGAGGACATCGCCATTCAGGCATATTTAAGAGTGGTTGATCCTTTAACTGGCCTATTTCTACAGAGAACTTATGCTGCCAATGAAATAGACTCTTTGTCTAAGGTGTATCATCTAGCTATCAAATTGCAATAGCAGATAAGTCTGCAACCAGGAGGTTTAGGAGCAGCTCTCCCTCCCATGAATTATCAGATGCCTAATCCTCCATTGTACAACATTGTCCCAAGGATGTCTTACTCCCAGTACAGACCAGTGTCTGAGTTACAAGCTCCACCCACCATGCCCTTTTTCGGCAATGGCATGCAAGATTCTTCCCAACAACCTCAAAATAAACAACAACAAGTGAGAGGATCAACTCATGTTCATTCCCCATCCATAGTGCAGAATGTGCAAAATGAACAAACTGTTCAATTGACCAGTGAGCTAGAAACTCTCAAAAAGACCCTATCTCAAATGTTTAATGACATGGCACAACTTAGATAGAACCCTCCCCACAACCAAAATTAGAATTATCAAAACTAGGGAGGTTACAACAATCAGGGAAATTACTCAAATCAGATGGGAATCAGAACAACAACTGGAACTTTTAGAATCAAAATTCCTCTAATCAAAATTACCAAAATTAGAATAGAGGACACAACCAGAGGTTCAACAATAACAATAGGCAGTGGAATAATGGACCTATTAATAGGGGAGTTCCCCATACTTATCAGTCAGGTGAGGAGAGATCACATACGGCTAATGTGGCTGACCTTAATTTCATGACTAATTGGTGCAAGCTACACAATATTGCAGCACACTCTGAGGTTAATTGCCCAAAAATGGAGAAGATGGTAAAGATTGCACAAGCTGATGCCCATCCTCCATTAGGGAATTCCAATCAGGATAATGGGCCAGTAAGTACTGCTATGACTTATGAGACTATTGAAGAGAAATACCAATTTCCCATGCAGGGAGACAATGGGCTAGAGGAGGATGTGTATGATGCCCAAGCCTTTCAGTCTAAAGGTAGTCATTTTCTGATAAATCAAAATAAGGGCCCATTTACTAGATCTGCACCTCCAAACAATATGGTCCCACCTAACCAAAATGCAGATAATAATCCACCACCACGAAAGGGACCTTCTGACTCTCAGAATAGAGGTAATACACCTCCTTTTCCTAAATATCAAGTGAGGAATGATTCAAAATTTGGTTTTATTGTAGAATTATAGAGACAGAAGACATCATTGTCATTCTTTGATATCATGAATTGGTATTGAAGGCACTGGAGGAGGTTGATTGCTTAAAAGGAAAAGGTAAAGTGACCCCTATGAAGGAGACAAACACAACTATCTATAAAGGTAAGACTAGTACCCCACCTTTTCTTTTAAGTTTAAGGATTTTTTGAAAGAATTTGCATAACTGTTTATTAGATTTTGGAGCATCGGGAAATGTTATGCCCTTTTCAATATGTAAGAAGTTAGGATTAAGTCTTATCCCGACCAATAAGAAAGTGATTCAGTTAGATAAAATTGAGGTCAATGTTGTAAGAGAACTAAAGAACATGGATGTACAGGTTAGATCAGATCCAAGGATCCAGACCTACATAGATATCCAAGTGGCTAACATCCTAGAGACATATGGCATGCTCCTAAGTAGGGATCTAATGAAGAGTATTGGGAGATATTTGTCCTTGGATTTCTCTCACATGTGGCTACCTTGGAAGGGGGTTGCAACATAGATAAGGATTGAAAGTGAACCAAGACTCAAGCATATGATTACAGAATATGATGCTTCAAATGAAGTAGCATATTTTGAGACTGAAATAGGAGTTTACAAACAAGAGGAAGTCCTTACTTTCTCTGTACTTAATCTTGGGGATGTTTTGCCCCTAGAACACAGTGACCCAATGATCTGCATCAACCAACAAGTTCTAATAAGGAAATTGCAACAAGATAAATTGGTTTTAGGGGAAGAAACTGATTTGAGTAGTTTATTACTCCCTAATTGGTGTAGGATTCATTATCACAATCATTTGGAGTTAACATGTCAATCATGCCTAGATATCTTAAGTCATGTAGACCAACCTCAACAAATATGTCAAGAGGAACCCCAGACCCCTGTCAATGAGTTTTCTTTTCAAGTTAAAGATGCTACCATTCTCACTAGGACGAGCCTTTCTGAAGAGGAAGGTTCCTCACTAGTAGAGTAGACTCGGGTTCTGAGCTCTAAAATTCAAGAAGAGGTTGAGGTGTCTCAATTCCTATTTAATACACCTACTCTAGATACTTTTCTAATGCCCAAGGCATTGATGAAAGATGATTTGGGTTGCAATTTAACCCAAGAAGTTGTTCAGGAACTGATTTATGAGCAAGTTGAAAACACAAATAAATCTTCAAGTGAGCTTTGTCCCAAGTCAATTTTTGTTTACCAGCAAAAATCCGAGCTACCACACATCCAAAGTAAGCCATCCCTTGTTGTCCCTATAAAGAAGGAACTCCTAGCCAAAGACCAATTGTGGACTCTTAAATTGGATGGTTCCAAGTATAAAGCAGGAAGTGGAGCAGGGATTGAACTAACCAACCCGAAAGGGAAAACTTACTTTGCATCTTACAGATTGCAATTTGGTTGAGTATGAAGCACTTGCTCGAGGCCTCATGTTTGCTCATAAAAAGAAGGTTACTGCTCTCACAATTATGGGGGGTTCTGAAGTGATTGTAAAATAGGTACGTATCCAGTACACATGTCATAACAAAAGACTGGATGCATACAAAAACAAAGTTTGGAATTTAATTGAAGACTCTGATTCTTTTGGGATTACTCTAATTCCTAGAGAAGCTAATCAAATTGCAGATGCACTTGTTGTTGCTGCTAGAACATTGGAACCCATGCAAGATTCTAATCTAAAGAGGTTTTTAGTTGAACTAATTTCAATCCCAGTTGTTCTTGATAATGTTCGACATTTTCAGGTATTTGATGATGATCAGCATATATTGGCCTTTTTGGCAAGTTCTGATGTTTTTCAAGGACATATAATAGATGAGTATGAAAGAGATCGAGGAGATTGGGATCCTGAGAAAGAGAGTGAAGAAGGGATATTGGATTTGAAAATTAATAGCATTCTAAAAGGGATGGTAGCTTTAGAAAGAATATTTGATTCTGACCCACGAGCTCGTCAAAGGGTGCCCATAGAGAGTGAAGGAGGGAAATATGAATCTGTCAATCTGACTCACTCAGGCCTTGAAAGGAATGTTCTCATAGGAAAGACTTGTCCTTAAGAAATTAAGGACTAGATAGTTAAATTTTTGGAGCAAAACATTGCAGCCATTTCTTGGAGTTATGATGATTTAAAAACCTTTGACACTTCGGTGATCACACATACCATACCTCTCAAGCCAGAATCCGAGCCCTTTCATCAGAAACAACGCCCGGTCAATGCTTTAAGATCCCTTGATCCAAAAAGAGGTGCAAAAGCTCCTATCTGCAAGGATAATATTTCTTGTTATACATTCTACCTAGGTGGCAAATTTAGATCCTGTACGCAAAAAGAATGGTGAGATCAGATTATGTGTTGATTTCAGGAATCTAAACAAAGCCTCTGAGAAAGATAATTATCTGTTGCCCTCACTAGATGAAGTCCTAAAAAAGTTTAATGGATCTCAAATGATGTCATTTTTGGATGGTTATTCTGGCTATAATCAAGTTCTTATTAGTCATAAGGATAGAATGAAGACAACTTTCATTACCAAATGGGGCACATTTTCCTATCGGAGGATTCCATTCGGTCTTATCAATGCTGAAGAAACCTTTCAAAAGGAAATGGATGTAGCCTTCAAGGATTTGATAGGCAAGTGTATTATTATTTGTGTGGATGATTTAACCATTTTCTCTAGGAATAGAGAAGACCATGTTGTTGATCTAGAAAAGGTTCTCAAGAAATGTATAAGTTATGGTGTCTCTCTTAATCCAAAGAAGTGTGTGTTTGGAGTATCTGAAGGGAAAATCCTAGGTCACATAATATCAAAAGAAGGGATATCCATAGACCCTGATTGAGTGGCAGCCATCTTGAAATTGACAAGGCCAGGCAGCAAGAAAGAAATGAGATCCTTCTTCAGTAGGATCAATTTTGTTAGAAAGTTTATAACAGGGTTTGCAGAGATTGTCAAACCTATAAATGAAATGATGAAGAAAGAGGTGAGGATTGAGTGGAGTGATGAGGCTAAATCTTCTTTCTCGCATATGAAACAGTCTATATCTAAGGCACCTATTTTGACAAGCCCAGATTATTTAAAGCCTTTTTATATCTATTCTTTTGCATCTGATCATTCATGTGCAGCGGTGTTAACACAACGAAGAGGAGAGGGAGAAGAAAGACCTATTGCTTTCATGAGATCTCCATTTAAGAATGCAGAAGTGAGATACTCATCACTGGAGAAATAATCCTTTGCATTAGTATGAGCGATAAAGAAGTTCAGACATTATATTCTTTGACGTCAAGTAATGGCTATAGTTCATGATCTAGCTATGAAGTCTCTTCTAATGCAAAGTGAATTAGGAGAGAGAAGAATAAATTGGATGACAATTCTACAAGAATTTGACTTAGAGATTCATCTGATTAAGCTTGTTCGAGGGCAGGGTTTATCAAAAGCAATGGTTGAGGTGGAAAAAAACATCACTTGTCAACAGTATACCATCCATTCATTTACTAAGGATCCCTGGTACACGGACTTGATTTTCTTCCTTCTCAATAACAGATGTCCAAAAGGAATGAATGCTACACAGAGGAGAGCATTGAGGATGAAGATTGCTCATTACATACTTAAAGGGGGATCCATTTATAGAAAGAATATTCAAGGGATTTACTTGCGTTGTTCAAATCAGCAAGATGCCAAGCATGCTATTTCTGAGTTTCATGGAAGACATGGAACAGGACATGGATCTACAGATGCTTTGGCTCATCAGATTCTTAGATTAGGCTATTATTGGCCTTATGTATTTCAAGATGCACACCAACATGTCAGAACCTATCATGTATGCCAAACTTC
Source organism: Sequoiadendron giganteum (assembly GCA_007115665.2). Classification (NCBI taxonomy): domain Eukaryota; kingdom Viridiplantae; phylum Streptophyta; class Pinopsida; order Cupressales; family Cupressaceae; genus Sequoiadendron; species Sequoiadendron giganteum. Next base: position 270,022,748 of record CM021103.1, on the reverse strand, counting down.
TACACCTAGGGAAAGAAATCCTACAATGCCTTTGCAACCAATGTATGAGGTAAGGTCGTTTGCTCAATGGGCCCTAGATTTTGTAGGTGTTATTAATCTCAATTCTTCTATAGGACATAAATTCATCTTGACTGCAACCGACTACTATACATGCTGGACTGAGGCTCAACCTTGAAAAAATAGCACCACGGAGGTGGTCATCAAGTTTTTGACTGAGAACATCACAACCAGGTTTGGAGTTCCATTTGCTCTGGTATGTGATAATGGCTTGGCTTTTTCTTCTACTAAATTTATTCAATGGGCATATGAACATAAAATTGTTTTGAAATATTCATCTAATTACTACCCTCAGGGAAATGGAGTGGCTGAGTCCACTAATAAAAACTTGTTGGAAGTGATAAGAAAATTACTAGAAAACAATCCTAGAGACTGGCACACCCAGTTGAGATTTTTCTTATGGGAAGATCAGACCATGATTAAAGCAGCTCTAGGAAATTCACCTTTTAAGTTAGTCTATGGCCAAGATCTAGTCTTCCAGATCCATTTACAGATACTTGTTCTTAAGTTCATGCGGGAATTTTATACCAAGGATGATAGGATTGAGGTTAGATTACTTAATTTTCATAACATGGAAGAACAAAGAGATGCTGCTTTGCAACAATTCTCTAAGCATCAAGCTATTGCCAAACGCTAGTTTGACAAAAGAGCCAAGATAAAAACTTTTAGGATATCAGATCTTGTATTACTATGGGATATAGCCAGAAATTGAAAGAAATTAGTAAATTACCAAGGTCTACTCTTCTATAACAGTCAATACTGGAAGAGGATAATAAAGATTTCTTGGAAAAGACCTCCAACATAATTCGGTTTAGATCTGACCTTCTATGCAAGCATAAAAATGAGGTTCAAGATTCTGCTAAGGATCTGAATGAACAATTTGAAGAATTAGAAGCGGTCATTGCTATTATAGTAAATGTTGATATACCAGTAAAGGAGGGTTTACCTTTAAGCCAAATAAAGGAGAAGTGGGATGATAGGTTTAAAGGTATTATGCAAAAAGGAGATGATGGAGAGGATCTGCTACTAGATCGCTTTATGGATATTAAAGAAGAAATAAGGGCTGCTAGAAGGGAATTGACAAAGCTCAAAGACATGAGAGGATTTGTTCTTGCGGAGTTAGAAAGAATCAAATTTAAAGACAGTTGGGTTGACGGGCCTGATTTGGACATGCTTCAACAAGTCTTCTACAGTTATGACAAGTATATTGCAGATCCAGCTTCTCATGCATAAATGGATAAACTCCTACATGCATGGCTTTCTTCTCTCCTCTACATGCATGACTGACAGTTGTGTAGGCACATGGTTTTTCTTCTCTCCTCTATCTTTTTCTCTACAGTTGAATCAGAAGATCCAGATGTGAACTAGAGATCAAATTGATCTGAGTTTCCAAGAAGACCTAAATTCCTAAAAGGGTGGACTAACTTAAGATAGAGAGGACTTCAAATTTTTGTACATCTATAAATACCTTTTGGGTATCATATTGTAAGGGTCAGCTGATGAGAATAAGATTGGCCACCTAATAGTAGGAGATAGAATTTTTCGTAGTTTTTACAGAGATACTTTGTTACTTTATTTACAGTTGAATATAATTACAGGTTTTTATGCAATATAGTGTTGGAATTGAGTTTTATTGGATAAGGTTGACGAATTATAGTCTATATGTATGCCAGTGATTGTGCTGAAGCATGAGTGTTTCTTATGTGATGAAAATCATTAGAAGGAACCAGATTTAAAGATTATTTCATTAGATTATCTATGAATTGAATTTATTGAAATTTTGTTGATCTATGGTCTTGGCAACGAATGAGAGTGTGTTCTTTTATCTTTGAAATGTTTATGATGTGTGATTGTGATGTTAAAATAATCACCTTAGATGCATGCAATAGTATGGACTATTCTATAAATTGCATCATGCTATGGTTTTCTTGATCTGTTGGGAGAACATTCGTTGTTGAAGATATATGTCTGGATACTAGATAAGTTTTATTTATGTTTTACTAATGTACACCCTGATCTATCTTTTTCTTTTATTTAAAACCCCCTTTTCATTAAAGACGGTTCGATGAATAAGTCATCGCTTACATTCCTTATTACCAGCAAAGGCCCCTTGATTATTATAGTTGCATGGACCGATTGAGTGACACCAGATAGTTGAGAACCAACTACCAAGACCTTGGGAGTTATGCTACTATATGTTGTCTTTCTTTTTCAGGAGAAATAGAGTAGAAATATTCTTGTTAATGTTGTTTGTGTCATTTTCACCATCAACACTTAGTAATATCTCTTTATATGTATAAAGTGTATGCTTGAATGAACAATGTGTGTAGTGATTGAGTTGTGTGAATATTTTTCTTTAAATGTTTACTTAATGTGGGGTTGAACTCAAATGTATGTTTCAACCAACTATGTGTGTAATGATTGAACTTTGTGTGAAGAGTGTTTTTTATCTCATTATTAATTTGAGTGAGCTTAGTAGTATCTCTTTATATGTATAAAGTGTATGCTTGAATGAACAATGTGTGTAATGATTGAGTTGTGTGAAGATTGTTATTTAAATGTTTACTTAATGTGAGGTTTAGCTCAAGTGTATGTTTCAACTAACTATGTGTGTAAGGATTGAAGTTTGTGTGGAGTGTGGCTTTTAAATGTTTACTTAATGTGGGGTTGAACTCAAGTGTATTTTTCAACCAACTATGTATGTAACAATTGAACTTTATGTGAAGAGCATTTTTTAAATGTTTACTTAATGTGGTTGAACTCAAGGTTTAATTTGTTTGAGGTTTAACATGCTTGATTGTTTTCACTTATTCACTTTATGCATGCAAAGTGTATTTATTTTAACATCAATTTTGTGTGAGTTGTGTTTGGAATTCAAATTTTTCATTCATTGTTTGTGTTTGTAGTTTGGGATATTTAAACTTAAATGTTTACTTAATGCATATTTTTACAACTTTAGTTTGGATGGTGTGAACCACTTTTGGCATTCATTATGTGTGTGCAAAGTGCATTTTAAATTTTGCTTTCATTTTATTTGAACTATGTGTTTGATTTAATTTTGGTATTCATGTTATGTGAATTGTGTTTGACATTCACTCTTGACAACTATGTGTTAGAGATTCAACTTTGGTGTTCATTTTTGGTGGTTTGTGTTTGAACAAATTTCATTTAATATGCATTTGATCTTTAGCATGATTTTATAAAATTGGTCACTTAATGTGCATGTTTGTTCTTTAATATGTTTAAACTTAATTTTTTTTCTTAATGGGTATTTGTAATAACTTTTTACATAGGTGAAGTATGTTTGAACTTTGAAATTTATTTTTTATTTTTGTGAATTTAGTGTAAGCTTGTGTGGAATTTAATTTGGCATTCACTTTTGTGGAGTGTGTGCTTATAAGTTAAGCTTGTTATTAACTTCTTACAATGTGTGTTTTTTAATTAATTTTGGCATCCATTATGTGTGCATGTGTGTGTATACATGCGTGAAATTTAAGTTTAGCATGTTTTCTAACTTTGGCATTTAGTTTATGTGGTTTTTGTACTTTTGATATATATAAAATTTAAGTTTTTATTTTCATGTGTATGCACTTTTGATATATTTAAACATAAGTTGTTATTTCATGTGTGTTTCCCTCACTTTGTATGAACTTTGGTATTCACTTTTTTATTTGAGTGGATTGTGCATGTATTTGAAAATATATTTTTTTAATTCACTTTGTGTGGGGTGTCTTTTTTTCCTTTCAACATAAGTTTTTAGTTCATGTGTATTTTTTTCTCACTTTGAATGAATGAATATGAACTTTGGTATTCACTTTTTATTTGAGTGAATTGTGTGTATTTGAAAATTAATCTTGGCATTCACTTTGTGTGGAGTGTGTTTATTTCATGCATGTTTGTACTTTGATATACTTGAATGTAAGTTATGGGTATTTGTTATAAGTTTGTACACAAACGAAGTATGTTTGAATTTTGAATATCATTTTTTATTTAGGTGAATTTAATGTATGCATGAAATTTAATTTGGCATTCACTTTGTGGTGTGTGTGGCTAAATTTGACACACATTCTATGTGTGTGTACAAGTGATTTTATTTTAGCATTTGATTTTGTGGTGATAAATTCTATGTGAAGTATGTTTGCAACTTTAGTTTAGCATGTTTTCTAACTTCGCTTTCACTTTATGTGGTTGCTTATATATTGATATGTATGAACTTTAACTTTTTATTTCATGTGTATCTTGGTATTCAATGTGTGGATTGCGTTTATTTGATGCATGTTTTTACTTTGATATATTTGAATGTAAGTTACGGGTATTTGTAATAACTTTGTATAGAGATGAAGTATGTTTGAACTTTGAATATCATTTTTTATTTATGTGAATTTAATGTGTGTTAAATTTAATTTGGCACTCAATTTTTTTGGTGTGTGTGCTTGGAAGTTAATTTTATTATTAACATTTCGTGGTGTGTATGTTTGAACTAAATTTGATAATGTGATTTAATTTTAGCATTTATTTTTATGGTGAATAAATTATATGTGAAGCATGTTTTCAATTTTAGATTCACATGTTGTTAACTTTGCATTCACTTTTTGATTGCTTTTTGATATATATAAAAATTTGTTTTTATTTCATGTGTATGTATTTGAACATAAGTTTTTAGTTCATTGTCTTTTTTTTCACTTTGTATGTATTTGCATTCTCTTTGTACTTGAGTGAATTGTGTGGGTATTTGAAAATTAATTTTGGTATTCACTTTGTGTAGGGTGTGTTTATTTCATTTATATTTGTAATTTGATATATTCGAGAACATATTTATAGTTCATGTGTATTTGTTCTCACTTCACATAATGAAGTATGAACTTTGGTATTCACTTTTTATTTTTGTGAATTATGTTTTTGAAAATTAAACTTGTTATTCACATTGTGATGAGTGTTTGAATTTTTTTTGGTATTCATTGTGTGTGTATTTGAAAATTAATTTTGGTATTCACTTTGTGTGTATTTGAAAATTAATTTTTGGTATTCACTTTGTGTGGGGTGTGTGTTTATTTCATATGTATTTGTAATTTGATATGTTTGAATGTAATTTTATAGTTCATGTGTATTTTTTCTCACTTTGCATAATGAAGTATGAACTTTGGTAGTCACTTTTTATTTTTATGAATTTTGTTTGAAAATTAAACATTGGTATTCACATTGTGATATGAGTGTTTGAAATTTCTTTGGCATTCATTTTGTGTGTGTGGTATGTATGTATGCGATATGTGAAATTTATTTTTTGCATTCACTTCAAAGTATGTGTCTTAATAAATTCTTAGTGAAGTGTAATTGTAACTTTAGCATGTTTTATAGATTTTGAATTTACTTTATTTGTGCCTCTATACTTTCATGTATTTGAACTTTGATTATAAATTTCAGCTATTTTATGTTGACTATACAAATATTTAATGTTCATTTTATGTGGAATGTGTACAAATAAAACTTAGTGATATATGAAAGTTAACTATGTGTGTAATGTGTACAATTTTTTTTAATGTTTGATATTGAAATGTGTTCATTTTTTGTGCTTGAATTTTTTTAATGATGTTTATTATATGTATGTGGTTATTTTTTATTGAAAGTTAACTGTGTGTAATGTGTATGTGTATTTTAATGAACATTCACTATTTAAATGCATGAATAAATTTAATGTGCAATTTTTTTGTTTCTTGTAATCATTCCATGTAGGTTGTTTAATTTAAATGTATGGTCCTAGTCAAGGAATGTTTTCTTATGCCTTTGACATCCATATTGGATTTTTTTAAGGATAGATTTCATTTTGAGTGTAGATAAAGGTCCTTGACCCAAAACATTAATACATACATAGAGAAAGATTAGACCAAAGGTATGCAAGCCAGTAGGAGAAGCTACAAGCAACAAAGGCCTGTCAAAAATCTACAAAAGAAAATCCAAGCCATTAGATAAAAGCAAAACCATTAAATAGAGAAACAACACCAAGGGCACAAAAAAATTAGTTGATGAGGTTCCAGTCATTTAGTACAGCATCTAGCTATACCACCCAAGTTTGTAAAATCCTTGTGAAGCTTTTGCATGGTATATTTTCAAAATAATAAGGAAGTGTATGGATATGCTTGAGGATAACTAATTAGATGCATGATGCAAGAGAATCTATGATTACTAACACTCCTCCACAGTTACAAGAAAATTTGGATGCCTATATTGTGTTAGCAAAACAATTTTTCAAAATGGAATCATATTTGTGAGGAGTGGAGAATCATAGTGTTGGCTATTGATGACCTTTCTTCCTAGGAGTGATTTTTACATGCATTGGAGAGATTAATATTTTTTATGAATTTTATTTTCCTTACTCATGTGGGGCATGGGATGGGAGTTACAAAATTGAATGAAGTAGTTGCCTCAAGAAAGAGGTGACCTGACCATTCTTGTTTGATTTTATTTTCCCATAATTTATGGTGAGTGAATGTAGGCATAACTTTTCCAAGGAGAAGTTAAGAGACATTGTTGTTACAAATTGGAGGAGATAGGGAGTGGTAGGGAGGGATGAAGGGATAGGTGGAGAGGTTTTTTATGTGAGTATTGGAGGGAGAGAGATGGAATGAGGTAGATAGGGATTGGTAAGGTGTGAGGGATAGAGGGAGGGAGAGAGATTGAAGGAGGCAAATAGGGTGTGGTGGGGTAGGATGGATAAAGGGACGAAGAGAAAGAGGAAAGGAGGGAGATATGGAGTGGGAAAAATAGGTGTAGAAAGAGTTAAGGGAGGAAGGAGTGGGTGCAGAGAGGTTGTGAGGTGTGAGGGAAAGAGTTGAGGGAGGGAGAGATAAGGAATAAGGGAGATAGGTATTGGTAAGGTGTGGGGGATAGAGGGAGGGAGAGAGATCGAAGGAGGAAAATAAAGTGTGGTGGGGTAGGGGGTTAGAGGGAGGGAGAGAAAGATGAAAGGAGGGAGATAGGGAATGGTAGGGTGGGAGGGAGATAGGGAGTGGCAGGGTGGGAAGGATAGGCATAGGGGGAGTTAGGGAAGGAGGGAGATAAGGAGTGGTAGGGTGGAAGACATATAGGGATGGAGAGAGGGAAGGATGGAGATAGGGAGTAATAGGGCTGGAAGGATTGAGGGAGGGATATAGGGAGTGGGATGGATATGTATATAAAGAGTTGGAGAGGGAGGAAGGATTATATGGAGAGAGTGAGGGAGAGAGGGAAATAGGGAGATATGGAGTGGTAAGGTGGAGAGATAGAGGGAAGGAGGGAGATAAGGAGTGGTGGGGTGGGAGTGATAGGCATGAGAGAGTTAGGGAGGAGGAAGGGGAAGGTGGAGAGGTTATCTATGTTTGAGGGAGAGAGGGAGGGATAGAGTAAGGGATAAAAATATGTAAGGAGGGAGATAGGGAGTGGGAGGGATAGGTATAGAAAGAGTTAGGGATGGAGGAAGGGGTAGGTGTCGAGAGGTTGTGTTTGTGTGAGGGAGAGAGGGATGGAGAGATACATGGGGGGAGACAAGAGATATGGAGTAGTAGGGAGTGAGGTATAGAGGGAGGGAGAGAGAGAGAGGAGGTAGATATGAAATGGTAAGGTGGGAGGGATAGAGGGAAGGAGGGAGAAAGGGGGTGGTAGGGATAGGTATAGAGAGAGTTAGAGAGAGAGGGAGGGGTTGGTGGAGAGAGTTTGTGTGTTTGTGTGAGGAAGATAGGGTGTGGTAAGTTGGGAGGGATAGAGGGAAGGAGAGAAAGAGAGGATGGGAGGCAGATAAGGAGTTGTAGGGTGTGAGGGATAGGTATAAAGAGAGTTAGATAAGGAGTGGTAGGGTGGAAGACATATAGGGATGGAGATAGGGAGTAATATGGTTGGAAGGATTGAGGGAGGGAGATAGGGAGTGGGATGGATAGGTATAGAAAGAGTTAGGGAGGGAGGAAGGAGTATATGGAGAGAGTGAGGGAAGGAGGGAATAAGGAGTGGTAGGGTGGAAGACACATAGGGATGGAGAGGGTGGGGTGGAGGTGGTGGTGTTTTGCAGGAGGAGTGGGAGGGAAGAATTGGGTGTAGAAGTTTGTGTTTGTGTGAGGGAGAGAGGGATGGAGAGAGAGAGAGGGGGAGAAGAGAGATAGGGAGTAGTAGGGTGTGAGGGATAGAGGGAGGGAGAGAGAGGGAGAGAGAGGAGGTAGATAAAAAATGGTAAGGTGGGAGGGATAGAGGGAAGGAGGGAGAAAGGGGGTCGTAGGGATAGGTATAGAGAGAGTTATAGAGAGAGGGAGGGATTGGTGGAGAGAGTTTGTGTTTTTTTTGTGAGGAAGATAGGGAGTGGTAAGTTGGGAGGGATAGAGGGAAGGTGAGAAAGAGAGGATGAGAGGCAGATAAGGAGTTGTAGGGTGTGAGGGATAGGTGTAAAGAGATTTAGAGAGAGATGGAAGGGTGTGTGGAGAGGTTGTGTGTAAGGGAGAGGGGGAGGGAGAGAGAGGGAAGGAGGGAGATAGGGAGTGGTAGGGTGGGAGGGATAGGTATAAAGAGAGTTATGGAGAGAGGGAGGGGTATGTGTTGAGGTTTTGTGTGTAAGGGAGAGGGGGAGGGAGAGATATGGAAGGAGGGAGATAGGGAGTGGTAGGGTGGGAGGAATAGTTATAGAGAGAGTTAGGGATATGGAGGGGTAGGTGAAGAGAGGAGGTGTGTGTGTGAGAGAGAGGGGGGAGGGAAAGAAATGAGAGAGGGAGTGGTAGAGTGGTAGGGTGAGAGGGATAATGGGAGGGAGAGAAAGCAGGAAGGAGGAGATAAGGCATCATAGGGTGGGAGGGATAGGTATAAAGAGAGTTAAGGAGAGAGCGACAAGTAGGTGGAGAGAGGTTTTGTGTGTGTGTGGGAGATAGGGAGTGGTAGGGTACGAGGGATAAAGGGAGAGAAAGAGGGAAGGAGAGAGATAGGGAATGGAAGGGATAGTGCAACAAAGGAGATCTACCACTCTTGATTATGTAGGATAGGGAAGAGTATACATGGGACATATTACTCTAGGTTACCTCAATGACAATCTCAGGTGACGAAACGATGGATAAAGACTAGATTGTGTTTTTTGGTTGTTTATGATAGAGAACTTCAGAAGTCGGGTAAACAAACCTTATAGGTCTTAGGAGATAAAGTGAAAAGCTTCTTGGATAAAGGATGAAAGTGTGGACCAAGGATGATAATACGTCATGGTGGCTTCTTTATGGTGTGTTGGCATCTTGTATATTCCTAAAGAAACCTTCTACCAGAGACACTTAAGACCTACTAACGACTTGAATGTTAAAGTTTTATAGTATTAACTAACTAAATAGAATGCAAAAAATATAAATAACTACAAAAAAAAAAGAATACTTGAATGAAAAACAAATAATTTATTAATAAAAATGAGTGGTAGGGTGGGAAGGATAGAGGGGGAGAGAGAGAGGGAAGGATGGAGATAGGGAGTGGTAGAGTGGTAGGGATAGGTATAGAGAGAGTTGGGGAGAGGGAGGGGTAGGTGAAGAGATTTTGTGTGTGTGTGAGGGAGAGGGGGAGGGAAAGAGAGGAAGGAGAGATAGGGAGTGGTAGATTGGGAGGGATAAAGGGAGAAATAAAGAGTGGTAGGGTTGGAGGGATAGAGGGGAGGAGAGAAAGCAGGAAGGAGGGAGATAAGGGCTGGGAGGGATAGAGGGGGGAAGAGAAAGAGGGAATGAGGGAGATAAGGAGTCATAGGGTGGGAGGGATAGGTATAAAGATAGTTAAGGAGAGAGGGACGAGTAGGTGGAGAGAGGTTGTGTGTCAGGAAAATAGGGAGTGGTAGGGTAGGAGGGATAGACAGAGGGAGATAAGGAGTGGGAGGGATAGTGTAACAAAGAAGATCTTCCACTCTCGAGTTTGTAGGATAGGGAAGAGTATATATAAGATAGATGACTCTAGGCTACCTCAATGACAAGCTCAAGTGATGAGACGATGGATAAAAGAAATACTAAATTATGTTTTTTTGGTTGTTTATGATAGAGAACTTCTGAAGTCGAGTGAACAAACCTTAAAGGTCTTAGGAGATGGATTAAAAAGCTCTTGGATATAGGATGAAATCACATACCAAGGATGACAGTGCACCATGCTGGCATCTCTATGGTGTGTTGGTGTCTCGTATGTTCTAAAAGCAACCTACTACTAGAGACACTTAAAACCTACGAATGACTCGAATGCTAAAGTTTGATGGAATTGTCTATACAACCCTCAAAATAGACATTTGATCATATTTATTAATTAATTAAAAATAAAGATACAATGCATTATTTATTTTGAATTAATTAATAAATACTTTCAAATGCTCATTTTGAGGGCTACATAGACATTGCCAAGTTTGATGGTTTTAACTAACTAAATAGAACGCAAAAAATATAAAAGGAAAGGAAAGGTCCTTTTATAGTCCACGATACCAGGCAATCTTTTTTTGGGTCTACAGATGGCTTATAGTATATGGGACTCCTCATACTCCCAATATGAGGGAGGCACCTAACTCGTGCTCTACAATACAAGGTGTACATACCTTACACCCTGTAAGATTTGAACTTGTGACCCATCTCTAAAGAGTACAAGTTCTCCACCATTAGGCCAACTCTCGTGCTTAAAGAAGTACAACAAAAAAATACTTGAATGACAAATAAATAAACTATGAAGAAAAATGATTAGAGGAAGAAAAACTATTGATTTATGGTAGGCCAAGCCTCTCGCAAGCTCCTCATGGATAAAACCTGCAGAGATGAAAATGAGAAAATGTTGGGGTTGCTTTTAAAGGGAGAGAGAGAAAGCGAGAGAGAGATATGGAGTGGTAGGGTGGGAGGGATAGGTATAAAGAGAGTTAAGGAGAGGTATGGGTAGGTGTAGAGAGGTTGTGTGTGAGAGGGAGATAAGAAGTGGAAGGGTAGGAGGGATAGAGGGAGGGAGAGAAAGAGGGAGATAGGGAGTGGGAGGGATAGTGTAACAAAGAGGATTTTCCACTCTTGATTCTATAGGATAAGGAAGAGTATACATGGGATAGATAACCCTAGGTTACCTCAATGAAAAAATCTCAAGTGACGAGATGATGGATAAAGGAAGGACTAAACTATGTTTTTGGGTTTTTTGGTTGTTTATGATAGAGAACTTTAGAAGTTGGGTGAAAAAACCTTAAAGGTATCAATAGATAGAGTAAAAAACTCTTGATTAGAGGACAAAAGCACGGACCAAGGATGACAACACGACATGTTGGTGTCTCTATGGTGCATGAGGTCTCGTATGTTCCTGTAATGGAATGAATTTGCACCCCTAGATAAATTCCACATTTACACACCTCCTACCTTAGAGAATTAAATTTGATAATGCATTTCCATGACGACCATCCTTTTCCCAACCACTTGGCAACTTGTTTTTATATTGGTGGAGAATATTTTTTTCAAGATGTTTGTGTGATGCGTAGATATCCATGCAACACGTGAATGCATGTGTGGCATGAAAATTTCTATGCGACACACTGTCTTCCTTACAAGATTCTTGTCTCTAGAATCTGTAAAGGTGTTATATTTATCCATTGGCGGTGTAGTGTAATGATTTTTCTCCCTTTGATTGATGAAGAATAACTCCCTTGCCTCCATTTTTATTTTAAATTTCTATCTCCTCCATTCATCTCATCTTCTTCACTTTCCTCTTGATCATTCTCACTATCTTCACACTTCTCACACTCATTCTCAACATTTTCAAGCTTCACCACCTCCATTGAAGTTGCAAGTTGTTTTGTTGGCTCATTCTCTTCTTGTTGCAGTAATGTTGGCTTTGAAAATCTTGCACACTTGCTCCTTCCTCCATTTTATTTGAGAGCACATGGTTGAGAAGGTGGTATCTTCCCATTTTCTACTCACTTTACATTTTCGTATTGATATCGTAGCATATTGTTGTTTATGTATTGCTTTGTATTTCTATTTCAATAGTTTTCTTTATCATCTTTCTACAATCACTGCTATCTGGTTGTTTGTGGAGGCAAAAACACCAAAGCGGGGGACTGACTGAGGTAGTCCTCTAAACACAACCCCAAAATTTTCTCGTTCTTTTGTGTGTAGGTTCTTCTTGAAGTGAAGTTATTGAAGATATCAACCCATGGGTAAGAAGGTGCACTTTCCTTACCCTTCTTTTCCAATTCATAGATAGATTTAGGTTTAATGTTCTTCTTATTATACTATTATTTTGTCCTTTTTCTATTTTTTTCACCACATTAAACTTTACCAGTTAGGTTTCTAGTCAATTTTCTATGGTTTCAGATTGTACCTTATGCTCTCTATTTGTATAAAAACCAATGCACCACTAAGATTCCAATGCATCACGCTAGAGTCTATACCTTGTGATGTAGTCCTTTGATAGTAAATTGTGTGAGGTATAATTTAGACCTTGAAAACCCACTCACCTGACTTCCTGAAACACTCAGGTTTGTAGAAGGATAGCAACAATCAATTTTCTATTCTTTTTCAGCCTTCAAACCATAAACCTTTTTGAAAAATCTAAAAAGCTTGAGGTAGATTAGGGCAACTTGTTGTTTCAGAACCTCCTGTGACCTGGGGTCTCAGAGAAGTTGATCCCCCTCTACACTTTGTTGAATCTGATGTGAATTTTTTTGATTTTTTTTTTATGTTATTGGGGTCTTAGAGCAACAGATCCCCCTTCTCTCATATCCTATTAGTGTTGTAGGTTTACATGTTGAATGTCACATAGCCTTGCAACCCAATCTATGACCCCTATCGATGCAGCTAGAAGTCTCCTTAGATATTGGGAGATGAAGTCTGAATAGGTCACCGTTTGATCTTCAAACCTTTAGGGTGTGTTGAGCTAGTCATTTTGAAATGCATAGACATGATCTCCTTTATGAACACCCCATCTGCTTGGCCTGTAATTGGTTCCCTTGATAAAAAGATTACGTCACAGGACCTTACTATGAATAGAGAAGCCTCTCCTCTATATGTCCCTACTCATCTCAATGGGAACTCAGTAACTAGTGTTCTAGTTGATCCCATGACTCATGTGAACATTATCACAAAGGATATTCTCTTGATAAAATTCTTGCATAAAGATGGGTATGATGAATCAAAAAGCACCATTCCTATGCATGATACACTCTCAGCCCCGCCCATTGGTTCCATCACTCTTTTTTTCCTAGTAGGACCTAGGGTTGTAAATACTACTTTTGACATCATCCCAAAATCCAATCTGTTCAGAGTTAAGCTAAGTATCCCATGGCTATTTTCCATGAATAGAGTCACTTTCATTATTTATAAATGTTTGAAATTCTCTCACAAAGGTTTGGTTCATATTATGCATGACATTAGGTACAAACCATTGGTGTCATGTGGGGGTTATTCACTAGATCATTTTTGGCCCACCCCGATCGGTTTGCTCCCTCCAAGGATAGACTTGTATCATACCTATGTTAAATATAAGATCGGGGGTAAGGTGCAACTGAAAGTGACCTACCCTATCTCCCCTTATGTTCTTTCAGTGAAGGCTTGCATGGTGGCACAACAACAAGCTACCTCTTCCTCCTTACAAAAGGGGAAGAAAAGCTTGCTCATGCCCCACAACCTTCCTCTTCTTCTACATCTTCATGTCTATCTACTTCCACCTCCCGCCCTGTTGTGGCATCCTCAGCTTCCACCTCCATGCATCTCATGGGGAGTCTAATGGTTCCCACTTGGTGAAAGGCCAAGTATTAGGTATTCAACCTTCCCATCTTTTCTATAGCGCTTCAACCCATCATTTATGGTAAGGGGAAGGGCCCCAATGGAGTTGCCTCTATGGCCTCCTACTGCTTCTATCTCTTTGGTGGCGAATGGGAAGAGATCTATCACCAAGGTGCTTGAGTCTTCTTCTCCACCTATTAGTGCTTCCAATTTGATGCTTCCACCTCTATCCCCATCTAGGAGTTGGTTCCTCCACCAATAACAATTGTGATGGACACTCCCATGATAGAGAAGAAGCCTTTTGCTCCTTAGGCAGTAGTTTCTAGATCTCAGAGCTGAAGAAACTGGCTTGTATGAGAGCGTAAGTGTTAGAGGAAGGCTCTAGCTACTGAGAAAGCTACCTCGTAGAAGGCAAGTGTGGATCCTATGGTCTCAGTTTTTGTATCTACTCTTGCATATGTTTCTCCTTCTTTATTTGCATCGGTTCCTTTTCCCTCAGTGTTGCTTCCAGCTTCCTCGATGGGCATTGATGATCCTCACCCCAAAAGGTGCAGGTGTTCATTTCTCCCTCTGCAGAGCCTCCTCTTCTAATATCCCTTCCGAACATCCCACCTTTCCTCTATCCCATGGATATGTTGAATCAATGGTGCCCGTTGTGTCTTTGTCCTTTGCTTCCTTTCCTTTCACTTCTTCAATGGGATCTTGCATCCTCCGATGAAGTGTATGTTGGAGGTTGATCCTACTTTGAATGGGGGTCAAAAGAAGGGATCGCCTTATTTGGGAGAGGGTTTTGCTTTAGCTTGTGTCATTATAGTAAGGAAGGCAGCCTCGACGTCCCTCAAGTTTGTCATTTCCCTCGAGTTTTTTGATAAAGTCGACAGCAGATCTCAAGTGCCTCCTTCTCCTGCCTAGTTGACACATGACACTCATGTTAAGTGTATTTTCAACTTGGTAGATGATGTCTCGACTCTATCAGCGATTTTTGCAAGATCGGTGAATTTCACCTCACAAGAGCTTGGTGAAGAAGACCTCAAGGGGCCTTTTTCCTTGGCACTTGTTGTAGGAGAGTCGAAGGGTGTTCCCCTCACTATTGTCCTTGCAGGCTCATTTTCCCTCATTATAGAATGGTCTAGATTAGGAGAACAACAACCTCTTGGTTGATGACGACTAGGAGGATACCTCTTCTTTATTTGTAGATTATATTTTTGTGCGTTGTGCTTCCCCCATGCTTGTCTTTATGTGTTCTTGGATGACCATTGTCACCATTGTAGGTGCTTGGATATAGGAGGGAAATTGTGTTGTAAACTTCCTCTATGTGTTGCATCCTTCTTCTATTTGTTGTACTTTGATTTTTGACCATTGCGTATGATGCAAAGTATTGGGGGCATTTAGGCCTCCCTTTCATGTTGACCCAATTTTTAATTTTTATTTTGTTTTCGTGCACTCTTCTTCATCATCTAGGAAATTCCTAGGATTGATGATCTTTCGCTCATATATCATGTTATACCTTTTTTGATGAGCTGATCTAACCTCAAACTCCTAGATCTCCTTCATTTTCTTTTCTTTATCTTGATTTATTTTTTTCTAGTTATCTTTCTCCCTTCTTTACTTGCTTCATTATGTTGTGGTGCCTATGTTTTGTCCTATTCATGTGCGACAACATTACCACTGTTACATCTTGCCATGTAATGCATACCACAACATCACTTTCTTTCTTCTCTCTTCTTAGGATGTCACGTGCCTTTGTGTTTAGCATGCACCATCATACTACTCTGATTTTCAAAAAGGTGTATTGATGGCCAATGAATCCCTTGCTGAAAATCTTTAATTTTTCAAAAACTTGCATTCTTTTGATAAGGACTCCTAGAGAAATTTTTTGTTTGGAAACAAGTTCATTGTGAAAGAAGTTGCTTTCTTTCAATTTGAAATGTTTTATCTATAGATTAGCATGTTCCTTTGCAGGACTAAGCACTTGTGAAGTTGTGTTTTCAATCAAGCTTGAAGGACCAAACACCTCATCAAGCTTGCCTTGTAGGACTAAGCATCTGTAAGGCCTTTGTTCAAATTCTCTAAGACCGAGCACCTAAGGAGTCCTTTCACATTTGGCCCCTAGGATTGATAACCTATGGTGCCTCCTTTGTAGGACTGAGATCTTGCGAAGCACTTTCTCTCTGTTGGACTGAGTACCTATAGAGCCCTTTGTTCACCTTTTGTAGGACCGAGCACCTACTAAACTTTTTGTTCACTCTTTTGTAGGACTGAGCACCTGTGGTGATTTTTTTCAACCTCCTTAGGATTGAGTCCTTGTGGATCCATCTCTTCTTCTTGCATGTCTGAGTGTGTCAAATTTTGGTCTACTTCCTTGATGGTTCAAGTATATTCTCTTCTACTTCTTTAAATCTACTTTACCTAGCATTCGCTAGCACATATGCTCACTAAATTGGGGGAAAAATGTAAAGGCATGAATTTGCACCCTTAGAAAAATTCCACATTTACACACGTCCTACCTTGAGAATTAAATTCAATAATGCATCTCCATGACCACCATTCTTTTTCCATCTACTTGGTAGCTTATATTTGTGTTGGTGGAGGATATGTTGTCTCGGATGCTAGTGTAGCGCACAAATATCTGTGTGGTGTGTTGTCATCTTGACTGGATTCTTGCCTCCAAAATCTGTAGAGGTGTTACATTTCTCCATTGGTGATGAAGTGTAAAAAAATTTCTCCCCTTGACCGACGAAGAATGACTCCTTTTCCTCCATTTTTCTTTTAAATTGCTATCTCCCTCATTCATCTCATCTTTTTCACTTTCCTCTTGATCATTCTCACTATCTTCACACTTCTCACAATCATTTTCAACATTTTCAAGCATCACCACCTTCATTGAAGTTGCAAGTTGTTATTTTTTTGGCTCATTCTCTTTGTTGTTGAGGTAACATTGGCTTTGGAAAGCTTGCACACTCACTCCTTCCTCTATTTTCCTTGAGAGCACATGGTTGAGAATGTGATATCCTTCCATTTTCTACTCACTTTTCATTCTAGTATTGATATCATAGCATATTTTTGTGTATGTATTCCTTGGTATTTCTATTTCAATAGATTTCTTTATCATCTTTCTACAATCGCTGCTATTTGGTTATATGTGGAGGTGGAAACACCAAAGCGGGGATCGAATGAGGTAGTCCTGTAAACACGACCCCATCATTTTTTTGTTCTTTTATGTGAAGGTTCTTGAAGAGAAGCTATTGAAGATATCAACCTATGGATAGGAAGGTGCACTTTCCTTACCCTTCTTTATGAATTCATAGATATATTTAGTTTTAGTGTTCTTGTTATATTATTAATTTTTCCTTTCTTATTACTGTCACCATATTAAACTTTATCAGTTAGGTTGCTAGTCGGTTTTTTGTGGTTTCAGATTGTACCTTACGTTGTCTATCCATATAGACACCAACACGTCATGCTGGAGTTTGTTTCCTATGTTATAGTCCTCGTGCAATAAGTTGTCTGAGTTACAATTCAGGCCCTAGAAACCTACTCACCTGACTTCTTGAAACACTTGAGGTTGTTGAAGGATAGCAGCAATCAAGTTGCTCTTCCTTTTTAGCTTTCAAACCATAAACCTTTCTGAAACATCTAACAAGCTTGAGGTAGATAAGGGCAGCTTGCTATTTAGGACCCTCTTGTGATCTAGGGTCTCAGAGCATCCAGTTCCCCTACTCTACAGTTCCAAAATAAAATTGCTACCAAAGACACTTAGGAACTACTAATGACCTAAATGCTAAAGTTTGATAGTTTTAACTAACTAAATAGAATGTAGAAAATATAAATAATAACAACAAAAAGAATAATTGAATGATAAAAAACAAGCTATTATTAAAAATGAATAGTGGAAGAAAAGAGATTTGACTTATGGTGGGCCAAGCCTCTTGCAAGCTTGTCATGGATAAAACTTGCATAAATAGAAATGAGAAAATCTTGGGGTTTCTTTTAGAGGGAGGGAGATAAAGTCGAGAGAGAGATAGGGAGTGTTAGGGTGGGAGGGATAGGTATAAAGAGAGTTAAGGAGAGAGGGATGGGTAGGTGGAGAGTAATAGTACATTTGCAAGCATAACACAAAGATAATGGGGTACCACATTTGCAAGCTAGTCTATAGTAGATTTTTTGCATCTCAATACTTTTTATCACATATAGATGTTAGAGAACATGCTAAAGTGACTATAGTGAGTGTAGTGACAAGAGAATCACCAAGTTCAACACATGGTGGATAGAAGGATCACCATGCATGCCCCTACAAGCTAAGTTTATTGGTTCCACAAAATCAAATATTTTTTTCAATAATTTTTCAATGGTTCATCCATGTTATCATTCGAATCAATATCAAAATAGACCATAATGGGTGATAGGGTAGTGTTATTGATGTGATCATGAACACTATCCATCATTGGAGAAGAAGGGTATTTGAGGGAAGAGATAAAATAATTTCTTGAACTCAATGGTGGCAAAGGTGGTGAACTTTTTATTTTTTGGCTTGGATTGGAAAGATAAGGTTCATATTCATGTTTTGGAAATAAGAGTGGAGAAAATTTAGGGGATGGTGAAGATAGATGAGGGAAAGGAACCTCATCAGGATTTGGCTACATGGGATAAGGATCGTTAGGTGAAGATTCACCACCTTCAGCAACCTGAAAAAGTCATAGCATGACATCATCTCCTAAGTTCTTTTGCATTTTGATTTCATTGCATACGATTGAGTGCTTGTGTAGAGGGAACTAGGGTGTTTCCCAATATTAACTCCTTTTCTTCCTTTACATGAATGAAAGGAAACACTAAAGGTTGAGAGATAAAAGGAGGAGGAGGTTTTCGCACATTGGACTTCTTTCCTCTAGAATGTGAAGAGATATGAGGGAAAAAATCAATCCTTGAATTGCAAGAAATTCTAGACTATGTCAAGCATTTGCCTCATGGTCCTAGATAGGATGGCAGAGGTGGAACCTCAACATAGATATAGAATCTACAAGGTTAGGGAAGGATACTCAGTCTAGGCCATGATTTGTTCACTACCTATGGGACAGGAGGAACATATGCCATATCCATCAAAGATTGAGAGACCTCAAGGGTAGCATCCATAATATTAGATGAGGTGTTGTTGATAGATAGGTGAGCAATGTGGCTAGATTTTAATTTTTAATAAGATTAGAAAAATAACATCACGAGGTTGAACAAGTTGGGTCGGTTATGTCCAAAAGTAATCAAGTAAAAATTTCCCATGAAGAGACAAGGGCCTAAACCCACTATGATGTATGGTGTGACCTTATCCTCCAACTAGAAATTCTAGGCCTTTATAGATGATAGAGGGGACCAAACTCATAGGAGTAAGCCATGGATGACCCAACTTCATATGAAATCAATCCAATATTAAAGAGATTATGGTAAAAGGTACATCTAGGATTTTTGGTCTGACCTTGACATGAAGGGTTAATGTACCAATAGTAGGGTGAGTGGAAACATCGTGCACTCTAATCGATACTTTTTATTTCTCATTATTGTCTTGGTATAAATCATGCACATAAAGTAACTCTTTCATTATTACACTTACTAAGCATACTAGATTAATGAGTACTCCTCGTGTGGGTTTGTCATTAATTCTAGTGATAATATAAAGAGGATCGACAAGTGCATGAATAGAGGCATCAATATGGGTAAAGGTAATATCTGACACTAGGTCATGGAACTCATAAATCAAATACAAGTTTCAAGACGCATAAATATTCCTCGGAAGAAGAAGATAGAATAAAATAGAAGAAATTTATGACAAGATGGACATGATCATATGATAGAAGAATAGAATGTGTTTTAAGTTTATGTTGTGCAATAAAAAAAGAGAACAAACATTAAAATTCTTTCTTTTCTAAACTAATATACATGTTTACAAATGTAATCAAGATATTCAAAAAATATAATTCTTTAATCAAGTAAATCAGATTAAATGATATTAAAATTAGAAGATATACAAATGTAAGCTTCATCAAGTTCACCAAAATGTAAGGTGTCAAATGTGAGATCTAGATAACTGCCCTAACCTAAATCAATATTTCCACCTTAAACATTAAGGGACACAAAATATAACAAGAGATTTTGTTTGGTTATTTTCCTCAAGGGAGAGCCAAACAGGTTGGTTAGGGTTTTGGTCCCTTTTTGCTATGGGTTTCAATGATTGATGTGATGAATTTATGAACTATTTGAATTAGGATCAAATGGACTGAGTGTAATAGAATCTAAAAAATTATAGAATAGAATTATAAAAACAAAAATAAGATATAAAGAGTGAAAACAGAGATGAACCTGGTGCAAAAATCTCGAGTAAAACTAGCAGGATAGGGGCACTAGGCACCCTAGTCTAGAATTTGAAAACTTCATGGTTTTAGAGCTTGCATAGGTGTACTAGTGTCTAAAGATCAGTGAAAGTCAAAATCAGGTTATGAAGTTTGATAGTGTTCAAGTAGTCAACATGCCCTAATTTATCAATAAGGAATACACAAATGCATGAATTAAGGTCAGGAGCCTTGAGATCTCAAATGTACCTCAATCAATAGCAAACCTATGACCTACAAAATAGACAAAGGGAGAATGGTTATGTCATATAGGGGCTTTCCTTGGTCAAAACTAGTAGTTTTTTTCCACCTCCACAATAATTATGATGATAAATGATAAAGAGTGTGTACTCTCGAGGGAGTAGAGGTAAAATAGTAAATGTGAATGATGATGAACATAAAATGAGCTTACCACTCAGGTTTGAAAACCTTTTTGGACTAAGCTCACTTTTCTCATAGCACAAGGAGAAAGAAGGAGATGCTTTGATATCATGCAAGTGTTAGTATATATAATAATAAACATAAACAATAAATATATTACAATGCATGGACATGAATTCACTGATGGATTGTAGACTCTAACATAGTTATTGATCTTCTTATTATTCTTCTCTTGATACTGCATTAATTTCCTTAGGTTATAAAAAAATTCAATTAGAACTTAGATGTTAAAAAGGAGGGAAGAACTCATATACATGAATCTAAACATATTTTGAGTCAACTGTTAAGGTAGGCTAACAATTGAATTTGAATTCTTAAACAGATTGAGGCCAATGATCAAACTTGAATTTTTGGTTACAAATAGATGGGATAGGGGCATTAGGTACTCGGGTCTAGGAAATTTTTACTCTTCAAAAGTTTAATAAATAAGGATTTAATTTTCTTAAAATAGTGGAAAAATGGGTACATCATAAGAATAATTAGGCATATGCACTCAATAGGGTGCCAAACCTAGTGTGAAATTGTGAGCAACAATAATTTACAAAACTAAAATTCTCTTGCTCTTGATTAGTCACTTCCACTTGACCATTTTCTTGAGGACGGTATAGTGATGAATTTTATGGATTACTTGGAAATGATCAGTGAATGTTAAAAAAAAATTGACATGAATTGAGGTTCTTTATTTGTTATGATAGATCTTGGTGTCCATATTTGTCAAATACTCTATTATAGAATAAATCTATAACTTTATTTTCTCTAGCCACCTAGAATTCTTGTGCTTCTGCCAATTTTGTGAGATAGTTTGTACACACAAGTATGTACTCCTTCCCTTGAGATGGTGGATCATTGCATTATATAAATTATAGTCCCCATTTTTTAAATTTTTCTACCTAAGTCCAGAGGAGAACTTTACTAGATTTTGTTGGTCTCACAATTCTTTAGTATTCATCACATTACTGAACATGTCTTTTAACATCCTTATACATCAAAGGCCAATAATATCCAGCACCTAATATTTTGGGAAGTTAATTCTAAATAATAATGTCCTCATGAGGGATCATAATGACAAGCTTACATGATGCTATAGATTTTTTCAAATCTTACACACTTGTGTAAAACTAGATCAAGTCCACACTTAACTAAAAACCATTAAGACATTTCAATTCCATACTCTCTCTAACCAATATCCCCTTCTATTTTGTAGAGAAATATGGGGAAATAATCTTTTAGAAAAATAATTAGCTATGTCCACAAACCAAGATGCATGCACATATATAGAAAATAGATACTCATCTAGAAATTCATCTTCAACTAGCTCATTTTCTTCATCTTCATGATGTATCCTAGATAAAAAAAAAAAGATATGCTACTACATTAAATTTCTTAGGTTTATCTATGATAGTTATATTGAATTCTTGCATAAGTAACTTTTAACCTATGATATAATGGTGGAATTTGTTGAGAGCATGCATGAAAACTAAAAATTATCTCCATAATGGTGTATCTTTTTCTATAATATTTGTCATTTTTTTTATAGTTTCAAATGAGATTTGACATTTTGGAGTCTAAGAAAAATCAACATCCTTCTAAATTATAGAAAACATGGGGACTCATTTTTTGAAATTCTTAATGAGCCTATACTAGTAACCAAAATTCCCAAGGAAGCTACGTACATCTATTTGTGTTTTGGTGGCTTCTAACCTTTGTATTAATTCATTTTATTAGGATCAACTTTAGTTTCTTTAGTAGAGATATGATGTCCCAACATAATCTTGTATTGAACCATAATAAGGCATTTTTCATGGATAAGGGATAGTTGGTACTCTTCACATCATTTAAATAATTTATCTAAGTTTTAAAGAATATTTTTATAAGTGTTTCCATGCATTAGGAATTCATTCACATATACTTCTATGTATTTATAACTAGTTTAGTAAAAATAGCCAACACTACTCGTTGAAATGTATCTAGAGCATTGCATAATCTAAATCAAAGGACTTTATATGTGAAGATTTTCCATGGACATGTGAAGGTGGTTTTTTCCTCATATTTTGGGGCTATTTCTATTTGATTATATTTATTTTTGATAAGATAAGCAACATTTATAGGGTGTTTTTCCCTTACATAATGAGCCTCAAGGGCCAAAAAAGACTAGGTCCAAAAACCATTACAAAAAATTACCAAAACAAAACATAGTAATAGTGGACAAATAGTTGATAGTAATATGACCTAGAGGACTAGACACAACAACAACAGACTAACTAGCATTTTCCCAATTCTGAGAGAGGAGGAAAACAACATCCTCCCCTACCTAGTTGAGGCCTTCCTCAGTACCCTTTTTATCCATCTCCTTCAAAACATTAGAGAGAGAGTCAACCAGATGGTGGACCATCTTGACAGTTAACCGAGCCAGACCAGTGAACTTCTTCTTGAGCTTCTCCACTGCTCCAATAGCTTGTGATGATCCTCCCCTTTGTCCACAGTCTTCTCAATGTCTTCATGCTCCATAGCCCGAGGGTCAGAGGACTGGGAAGTCAAATTCTCCTTTAGCATGTTGTTGAGGTCAGAAAAGTGGCTAGACCCTTCAAAAAATGCCTCCTCCTCTTCTTCAATGTCTTCCTCATTCATATTGCCCTTGCTAGTAGACCAATCCTCATTCGTAGAAATTTCATTAATCTGCACTTTGTTGCTATTTTATGCAAGCCTATCAGATCTCTTAATTCTAGTATTTTCAAAATTAGTCTCCTTCATAGCAGAAACCATAGTATCCCCCTTGGATTCTCTCCCCACCACATCCTTCCTATCGCTATCAGTAGTTGGTGTCTCCACCTGACCTTTCCCCTCTTCTTTCACTTTTTTCTTAGCTTTTGGTTTGCTATCAGTCTTACCAGGGGTAGATTTGAGCTCACAAATCCTATCCACAACATTCGATTGGGCAAGCCCCACACCCCCCTTTTTCTTTTTGGCTAGAATTTTAGGCTTGGGGGTTTAAATATTCCCTGAAGGGCGTTTTCTTTTGGGACCCATAGACTCAGTCAGAGAGATATTGGTTTGAGAAGGGGGTTCGACTTCCTTAATACAGATAGCGAAAATGGGTTTGGGTGGGAAAAGCATGAGGTGAAAATGATAAAGCCTCAAGATAAGACCTTGATGGAATGTAAAATGAGGAGAATCCTCAGGGTTTTGGGCAACAACATCAAGGCATTTCTCAACAAAACTTTCTAAATCAAAAAGTAAGAAAAATGGGAAGGTCAACAAAATTTTATGGTGGAGGTGATTTAAAAGAGTAAAATGATAGTAATAATAGGTTTTATATCTACCCTCTAAAGTGACATACCTCATGAAAGTGAGATAGATATGGTCCCAAGGCCACGAGAGAGCTTCTCTTTCAAAGACAGATATTTGTTGCAAGAATGATGGTGTTGCCATTGATGTCAATAGGAAGTCTATTGATGGGTGTTGTCATTAATTTCAACTATGGGATGAAGATGTTGAGGATATTGAGAAAATTGTAAAATAGGTTGTGCATGTGTAGTTGAGACCTTGAGGAAGTGTTCTGAGTACATGGAGCTATTCTTTTGTTGCAGAGTTTGAAGATGAATTGGAATGAAGTTATGAGCTGAGATGATGTTCTGGTACTTGGTTCCAAGTTATTTTGAGAAAGTTTACTAAATAAAGTAAAGTTTGAACATGACAAGTGAGAGGGGGGTGAATCAATTGTAGAAAATTTAACCTTTAAAACATTCACCAGAACTTAGATCAATCATAAATTCTTTACTCTGCTAAATTATTAAACATTAAGTGCAAGGGAAAAAACTAAAAATAATCACATAAACACAATAACACCAAATTTACGTGGAAAACCCAATGAGGGAAAAACCATGGTGAGGATTAGCTCATAGTATAAATAATATCAAAACTGATTACAAAGGCTCATTGCCAGAAAAGCATCACTACCAAAACAAGACTAACTATCTGGATCAAGACTCATTGTCCAACAAGGGTTAACCAGCTAGAGGGCTCACTGCCACAGAGATACAAAGAAGATAGAAGAGATATGTTACAGATAGAATAAAATCTCAGTGTAACAAATATTTCCTCCATAATTCGATCAACCACTTGCATACATGCATGAATGATAGAGTAAACCACTAGTTCACTACATCTAAAAACTCGACATTTAAAATTTGCATTGATCTTCAACACTAGCATCACATACACACACTATTTCGTATCTATTTTGTATTGATCTTCTCTATTTCTTTTCAATTATCTCTTTGTTCCATATTTCACCATTAACTCATCTTGTATTTATACCATCTTCAACTTTGAAACATATCCAAAGACAACCATCCATTATTAAATTCAAACTAGGTCAACGCCAAACATCCCAAGGTGGAATTAGAATGAGGGCAACCTAAACACATGCTTTATGAGGACCCAAATAAGTCCCAACACGCTTCATGAACTTTAAAAGTAGTGTTTAAAACAAGGTCATCCAAACTAATATAAAACACATATAACAATTAAGCACATGCAACCCTTAGCATGATCCAATCTTTTCAGACACCAAAATTATCTTCAACATGATCATAACAACTTAACTCTAGAACCACAAGGTATAAGACTCAACCAAAAATAAATCTGGACCAACAAAATTTCTCTCGGACCTCAATCAAATACACAAAAAACCACAGTTCACAACTGGCAAACTTAACTCGCACTGTACAATGAGTCAAAAGCTAAAAATCTAGATATAGTAGCTTCCAACAACCATGATCAACATATTTGAACCACACAAACATAGGAGAAAAACTTGGAGCAACCACTGAACACCTACAACCTTTCTTCATTACAATTTTCTTAATATCCTTGACATATGTATCCAACTACCTGCATCCATGATATTAATGACAACAACAACCATTTCATAACTAGTTAACCAATTAACATCGATGACAACACCTTCATTCTTGCAACAATCTCCCCATTTTTCATTGATGGCAACACATGATGTGAAAAACCATCAAAGACAACACACTAGCTCTAAAAACACTTTTCATGATTTTTCTTTTGTTTCTCCCCCTTAGTAGATACTCTTTATTTTAACATCTTCCTCATCTCACATATTCTTCATTAGATACGAGCTCTCTTTTTTTCACATTTGAACCTCATCTCCCCCTTTGACATCAATGGCAAAGGCAAATGATATTTTACATTGATTTCCCATTTGACATTAAAAATAGAATACACTTTTAATGACAACTCACGACACTACCTACTCCCCCTGAGAGGTAGCCACCAAAACATCAATCTAGAAGAAAGATAGATCCATAGACCCATTGGATTGATGCATCTCCATATGTATCTAGTTCAAAAAAGGAGGGGCAATCACCCCCAACTTCTCTCGGAGATACTCAAAAGTATCTTTAGGAAGAGCCTTCATAAATATATCAGCAATCTAATCCTTCGCAGGTACATACTCAAGCTTAACTTCATTCTCCACAACCTTCTCTCAAAAGAAGTGATACCTGATAGATATATGCTCTGTCCTTGAGTGCACCACTAGATTCTTTGAAATGTTAATCGCACTTGTATTATCACAAAAGATATAAATAAGATCATCATACATTACTTTGATATCTTTCAATGTCTATTTCATCCATAAAACTTGTGTATAGAAAGATGCAGTAGCAATATACTTAGCTTCAACAATAGATAAAGAAACTCAATCTTGCTTTCCAAACTGAAAATTCTTGCAAATAGCATTAGAAATCTTTGTAATCCTTGGTAAATCTCTGATGGATTGTACTGCACTAATCCTAGCTAGATGATCAAAATTCATATGACACATTCTCCAATGCCATAGCCAACTATCATTAATCTGAGTCATAAAGCATCATCCATCAACACCCTTAAGTTGATATATATTTCCTTCAGATTTCTTTCCTGTAGCAATCACTATTTCAGAGTCTTTCTTGATTTCACAACTTTCATCCTTGAATACAATATTATATCCTTTACTACACATTTGTCCAACACTCAAAATATTATTCCTTAAACCCTTAACATAGTAGACATCATCAGTTTTATGCTTTCCATCAAAACTTACTGAACCCATCCCACAAATCTTAGCACCAGTATCATCTCCAAACATAACTAGGACTCCATATTTTTTTAGTTTAACAAAATTACTCTTATCACTGGTCATGTGATTTGAGCAACCACTATCAATAACCCAATAGTTCTTTTCTTTTTTAGCATGTAGGGAAGAGATTATAGTACCTTCACCTTTCTCTTTCTACGAAGGACATTCCTTCACCTATTTTTTAGAGTTAGCAAAAGTAGGTTCATCTTTTATAGCCAAGAACAAGCATTCACTCTCATCAAGATCTCCATAATCATCCTCATTCACATAATATGCTCTATTGATCTTCTTACCTTTGTTTTCTTTGTTAAATCTGTGTTTATTCCTCTTAGCTCTTTTCAGACATCTCAAAGCATAATGACCTATTCCTCCAAAACTAAAAAATTTAAAGGGTAGCTTACCTTCATACTTGCCAGAGCCTTTCCTCATCCTTATTACAAAGTTAGCTTCTACTTCATCAATATTTTCTTCATCCGGATCTTCAGCTTTTGTAGCCTTAAAATTAGTTTCTGATTTGGATCCATTTCTCAAAATTGGATTTCTCATCTCATAAGATGTCAGAGTTCCAAATAACTAATCTTTAGTGTAAGTCTTGTAGTCTATATGTTCTTCAATAACACATACCTTCTTATTGTATGCATCAAGGAGAGTTCTAAAAATCTTCTTTACAATCCTGGATTCATCTATTGTAGCACCAATTCCTCATATTCCAGCTACTATCTCATCCAATCTATGTATATAGGATTTAACATTATCATTTTCAAACATATACAAAAGCTCAAATTATGTCTCCAAATTTTGCAACTTTTCCTCTTTTACCCTTTCATCTCCATCATGTGCCTTTTCTAGGGAATCCCAAACTTCTTTAGCAATCTTCAGATTTTCAACTTTAATCACTCAAAATATGCAAGATTATTCTTCAAAATGAACTTCGCCTTATTATTCACTCCATGTGCCTTGATTTCAATAGATGTACTCAAACCATTAGTAGGAGGAGTGTAAGCAGTCTTTTAAGCTTTCTCCACATCATATCCATAACACTCTAGATATTTTTCCATCAATGTTTTCTGGATAGCATACTTAGTTCCATCGAACTTCAAATACTCAAAAGTGTTTTTTTCTTGCCATCTTGAACCTTCCTTAATCAGTTAAGCTCTTCTCCAAGGAACCAAGCTCTGATACCAATTATTGAACAAGACAACTGAGAGGAGGAGTGAATCAGTTGTATCAAATTTAACCTTTAAAACATTCACTGGAACTTAGATTATTCATAAATCCTTTACTCTGCTAAATGATTAAACATTAAGTGCAAGGGTAGAAACTGAAAAGTATCACATAAAAATAGTAACACCAGATTTATGTAGAAAACCCAATGAGGAAAAAACCATGATGAGGATTAGCTCATAGTATAAAGAATATCAAAACCAATTACAAAGGCTCACTACCAAAATAGGATTAATTGTTCGAATCAGGACTCACTATCCAACAAGGGTTAACCACTCAGAGGGCTCACTACCATAGAGATACAAAGAAGATATATGAGATATGTTACAAAGAGAATAAAATCTCAATACAATATATATTTCCACCACAATTCACTCAACCACTTGCAAACATGCATGAATGATAGAGTACACCTTCAACTCACTGCTTCCAAAAACTCAACTTTTAGAATTTGCACTGATCTGCCACACTCACATCACATACACACACTATTTTGCATCTATTTTGCATCTATCTGCTCTATTTTTTTTCACTTATCTCTTTGTTCCATCTTTCACCAATAACTCATCTTGTTTTTATACCATCTTCAACTTTGAAACATATCTAAAGTCGGTCATTCATTATTAAATTCAAATTAGGTTAGTGCCAAACATCCTAGGGTGGAATTTGAATGAGGGTAACCTAAACACACGCTTGATGAGGACCTAAATAAGTCACAACATGCTTCGTAAACTTTGAGAGTAGTGTTCAACACAAGGTCGGCCAAACCAGTGTAAAACACATAGAACAATTAAGCACATGCAACCCTTAGCACAATCCAATCTTTCTAGACATGAAAATTATCTTTGACATGATCATAATAGCTTAACTCTAGAACCACAAGATATAAGACTCAACCAAAAATAAATTTGGACCAACAACATTTCTCTCGAATCTTGGCTAGATACATAGAAAACCATAGTTCACAACTGGTGAACATAACTCACACTATACAATGAATAAAAATCCAAATATATGGATATAACAACTTTCAACAACCATGATCAACATATTTGAACCACACAAACATAGAAGCGAAACCCAGAGAAAAACTTGGAGCAACCACTGAAAACTTGCAACCTTTCTTCATTACAATTTTCTCAATATCCTCGATATATACAACCAACTACCTACATCCATGATATCAATGACAACAACAACCAATTGATAACCATTTAACTAGTTGACATCAATGATATCACCTTCATTCTTGCAATAGTAAATTGTGTTGTGCAAATTTTCATAGTGTGCTCTGATATTGTGCTTTGCATTCTTTCTATGTTGATGTTATGTCTATGTGGATCTTACAGGTTATTCAAGGTTGAAAGAGGTTGCTATATTTAGAATTTGGGTTTCTGGATCATCGTACAATGTGAGATATTTTCACCAGTGTGTGTGAACCAGTTGTTTAGTGATGTTTTCTATGGTCTAGGAGAAATGCATTTGCTCTATGTTTCTCTGCTATTTGGATTCAGGTTGTGTAAATTTGGGAAATTTTCTTTTATCTTTTTGTATTCAATTTTTTCTTGATCTCGAGTTGTACAATGAGAGTTTCATTTATCAGTATATTACAAATGAGGGTTATCAATTGTCTTGAGTTAAAGTATTTTTTGATGCGATCTTGGTTGATGTGTTTGATGAATCTTAAGTAGTTCATGGATTGTTCTATATTGAGTTCAAATGAATTGTGTTATCCAAAACTTTCGGCTTGATTTATGAAAGCATGTACTTAATGTTTATGGTATTGTGCATGGGTGTTTGCTAACCTTGTATTTAACACTTCATGTGAGGCTTGTAGAAGAGTTTTGAAGTGTTTTGGGATCTATTTGGGTCCTAATTAAGGATTTATGTAGGTCGTCTCTCATTCCTATCCACTACGGGAATGTTTAAGTTCTAACCTATTTCAAATTTGAATGTATAACAACTAGTGGTCAGTATTGGAGAATTATTTTTAGATAGAACTTCATATAAATATGTATGGTGTTGATGCAAAGAGAGTGAGTGAAAAAGTAAGAAGCAAGATAGATGAGAGATTGATGCGAGTGATGTGTGTGATGATAAATTGAGCAGAGCAATACAAAATTCATGTTAGGGTTCTTGAAGGCAGTGGGCTGAAGGCATCTAAAATATTTCATGTGTGACTATGAAAGTGTGTGTGAAATTGTGGTGGAATCCTTGTTGCATTGAGAATCATTTCTCTATTTAGCATTCTTCTATCTTCTTGTATTCTTTATGTAGCAATGAGCCCTGACTATGAGCCTTTTTGGACAAGGTTTTCTATTCTGGGAGTGAGCCCCTTTGTACAGGTTTTTCTATTACTTATATTGTGAGCTAATCCTCACCATTATTTTTACCTCATTGGGTTTTCCATGTAAATATTGTGTTCTCGTGTGTATGGTGTTATGATTTCAGTTTATGTTATCTACATATCATGTTTAATCGATCTAATAGAATAAGGAATTAATGAATGCTTATGGATCTAATTACTATTGAGGGTTTTTGAAGGTTTAATTTTCTACAACTAATTCACCCCCCCTTTTAGTTGTCTTGTTCATTTCAACAATATCAACTAAACCCATCCAAGAATAACAAATGGATTTTTACAACTAGATTATCTAGGACTTGATCAATAAATAGTAGAGGAAAATAGTTTTTGTAGGTTGCTTTATTGAGCTCCCTATAGTCCACATAGACTCTTCATTTCCATCCTTTCTTTGGAAAAACTATTAGGGGTGAAATTTATTGGCTATTAGATATTGGGTAAATGAATCTTAGTTGTAGATTTTTTCAATCTTTATATTGACAATTTCTCTAAGTATAGGATAAATTGTATGTTGGTGATGAAAAATTGGTCTAATATGTTCAATGTAAATTTTATGTATACAGATATTTTGATGTATTCCTCTCATTTTCTTATAATCCCAAGAAAACTATCTACACCAATTTACAATAACATTAAATAATTGAGCTTCTTATTGTTTTGTAAGCCATTTATTAATTTTTAAATTTTTGCCCATTAATACCATAATATGCTTAGCTCCAATATGACTAGAGAACACTATATAGGTTCCACTCATTAAGGTATTAAGAGGGAAATTGTAAGGTTGCATCATATGGAAGGTAGTTATATCTTCAAAGAAACACTCAATTCTTAGGATTAAATTGGCCAAAGGATTATAGAATATTGTGAAAAAATCCTCCTTTTTATTTAGAGTGAATTCCACTATAATTTTTTGGATCTTCATTCTAAAGAGTGTCGTTTGTTTCCATGTTATCTTCATTGTTTATGTCTAAAATATTTTTTAATTATGAATCGCCCTCCAATTCATCACTATATTTTTTGGTTATGACCATTACTAATGAGGTCAAATTTTCTTGTTTGTTGATCTAAATTGGCTCATCTACCCATATATTCAATTGTACTTAGTAATAGATGGTTGGGAAGGAGGTTATTAAGATAATTTTTTACTATTTATACTATTATAAATAGTAATTCCCTTCAATTTGTAATCTCTTGGGGAAATAATTGTAGCTGACTAGGGTCTTCCTAGTATCAATAGATGATTATCTTTCAAGGTTTATGATTGAATAACCTAAAAATATACAGGATATTCTTAGGTTTCAACCATGATCAAGAAATTTTTTAATACCCTTTTAAGAATGGTGAGTACATTTTAAATTTCAATTCTACCAATAGATGTAGTAATTACATGACTACCAAGGTCACCACTATAGTAGGTGTTTACTTCTACATCTCAAATAATAAATTGAAGGGTTCCTAAAACCCTGAACAAAGAGACAACAAAAACAAAGATAGAATAGTAGGCTACCCACCCCAAAAAGACAAAAAATGAGCTAATTACCCATAAATCAGCTACCCATCAGCAGAAAACACCAAAAGACAACAAAGACAAAAAATGAAAAATGAAACGACCATTAGATAAGTTCTTTGAGAATATTTGTCGCTTCTAGATCCTTCAACACCAAATTTTCATGCATTTCCATGATATCCTGCACATCATGTATATGACCTAAAATGCATTTCTTTGTTTTGCTTTGAGTACGCACACTTGGCCCAACATCCATTGTTATCACACAAGATTGCACCCGTGTGCAAAAGCAAAAATGCCTTGCGATCCTGTGAAACATGGGAAAACTTCAAGGTTGTGGGTACCCTATGTTTAAAGTAGACCTTTGGATTATGGATTGGCTTCCTTTATGATTTTCTAATGATCGACTATAATTTTTATGGAAAAGGGAAGAAGGCTTGAAATGAATGCATAAAACTGAAATTTAAACTGTGGTGATGCACCTAATGATAACTACTATGTAGGCTTATTCACAACCAATATTCTTAGAATTTTGTTAACACAATTCAAATTGATCAATTTAACCACATAAATATTTCATAAAAAGGTTTGTTTAATCTTTCCTTATGAAGGAAAAACTAGCTTTTCACAACCTAAGAGAAAAGATAAACTTTAACACAATCCATGACCTGTGATGAAATCGCTTTTTGTATACATGTATTCAAAAAGTGAGACAAAAATTTAAAGATTTCATATTTCAAACACATTAAATTTGCATCAAATCACCCTAAAAAAGGACAAGACACCATAAATTGAAGAGGCAACATTGAATTTAATTAAATATTCTGAAGGAATTTTTGCAAATAACAAACTATGTAACTTGTAAAAATTTGTATATTAAACTATAAATATAAATTGAGTTATAAGATATCTCTTCTTTGCATAAATGCAAAGGAAAAACTATCAAGAACTAAAAAGAAATTTTTAATTTCTCCACTATATACAAAAGATAGAAGAGAATGAGTTCGAAAAGAGATGTCGAGCTAACTAAAGAAAAAAAAATTGAACTCCAAATCCATCCACAAGAAAAATCAAAACTGCCTAAAAACGGGGGTCACCAATGAAGCAAACTAAACTCTAAACATTGCAAACTCTCCCCCTCAACGTGCATGACCAAAAGCACTCAAAAACTACATGAGACAACTAAAAATTAGGATAAAACTCTCCAACTAACTCTAAATGCATGAAAATATCCTCCAGTCCCACCTCCTCGCATGATCAAATCACCCCATCAAGACTTGAACATCAATCTCCAGCTTAACTTTATCTTATTATTCATTGCAGATTGAACAATCTTTGTATTTTTATGAAAAATAATAATTAATTTATCAATCATTACTTATTATTTGTTTACATTTATATTTTTGCTTCAAACTTGTAAAAATTTTGGGGGATTGACCTTGTGTTTGACTTTGCAAATTATGTAAGATATTACAAAGTTAAAGTAATAAATGGAAAAGGTATTAACTTGGATGAAAAAAATTTAAACAAAGGCAAAAAATGCCTCCTCTTTTAAGTCAAAAAAATAGGGTAAAGGAAACCCTAAACTCAAACACTTGTGGCCATATTTCTTTCATTTCACTTCACTATGATGCAATTGTGAGGGAGCTGCCATGGTATTTGAGGGTTTGATCTTCTGAGCATGATTGTGGACGCCTAGATCTGGCAAGTTGTTCTCTATTGTAAGAATATTGATACTTCTTTTTCTTTGTGAAATAAAAGCCTTCGTGACAAAAGAATGATGCATCTTGTATTTTTATGTGGCTAATTTGTGGTTATTCTTGAAGGTTTCTTCGATTGTCTTTGAAAACGTATGTGTTATCTTTCTCTATTTGATTCCTTCACTGCACCATGATTTTTCATTTACTGAAATGAAGGAAAAGCCCTCCATTCTTTGTACGCATCCCCTTGTATACTCTCAACAACAAATTAGAGCATAAAGAACCTTTGGTGACTTTTTTGATTGTATGGCAACCCAATCGGCCTCACCATCTGCTCTTTTCATGGTGTGGGGTTTGCTAAGGTTGTAGACTAATTATTGACACCCTTGGCTATTTTTTTTAATTGTGTGTAAACTCATTTGTAAAACCCTTAATTATTATGATTCTTTAGGTCATGGCTTCTCCTATTAATCTTTTAATTGTTTCAAAACCTAAATATCACTTTTCAGGTGCACACTCATGCCAAGTATATGAATATCTTTGAAACGGCTTCTACTCTGAATTTAGCAAATTGTCATTTATTTTCAAGCATCAAGATTTTAGAATACATAGGCTCCTTGTACTACTATGTTGATACCACACTAATAGAACCTAAAATTATAAGGGAGCATTTATCTCATCCATCTTTCTACCATTTACAAAATTGTTACCAAGATACCATAATTCATGGAAGACTTGTGGTCTTGAGGCTTTCATGGCATGACTCTCACAACTCTATCTTGTGTGGTATTTAATGACTATGCTTGTATTCCATTTTTATGCCATTATATTTTGTAATAAATCTACCATTATTTTTCTTATCATGATTGTTTATCAGGCTTTCAATACTATGATAAAAGAGCATTATCTTTTAAAATAACATTCACCTTCTAGATTACCATACTAATAATGACCCTTCACAATGCTTTTGATATACTCTTGAAGATGAAATCTAGGGGAAGATAGAAAAAGATAGCTTCTAATTGATTTTTTCCCTTGGCTAATTGTGAAAACTCATTTTTCATTGCTCAACAAA
The DNA here is from genome assembly GCA_007115665.2 of Sequoiadendron giganteum. Lineage (NCBI taxonomy): Eukaryota > Viridiplantae > Streptophyta > Pinopsida > Cupressales > Cupressaceae > Sequoiadendron > Sequoiadendron giganteum. The sequence goes on along the minus strand of CM021103.1, from coordinate 269,988,160 downwards.
CTCAAAAAATAGAATATGGAAGTTTACAACCTATTATTAACCTAACTTCCAATGCTCAAACACATGGTTTCAATTTCATTTATGCTATTGGTGACTGATTGAAACCTCCTTTTGGTTTTCATAATGCAATGTAAAAACAAGGTTCCAATATTGTATGCATGTTCACTATCATGAGTTGTTGCTATTATGTCATTGTTGATATCTTGTTGATTGAAAAATTTCTTTTTCATGTTCTCTGTTATGATAGTAACTTGTACTATACATCTTTTCCTTTGCTTGTTGTTGAAAAGAGGCAGCAACCTTCAAGGTTCTACAACCTCACTATCAAGTCTAATCATGCACTCTTGTCTTGAATTCAAACACATGTCTTGATCTTTTTTTTTTGAATCCTATGAAGGTTATCTTACCTTGCATTGAGACCACACCTTACTATCTTATCTTCATGTTCCCATATCATTGCATGTAGATTCTTAGTGATTGTACTATATTATGCATGGTGAAATTCTACTGAACTCCGTATGTATCTTCTATTAGCTTCAAGACATAAAGGTTGTCATCAATGTACTAGTTGTCCCATGAGTTTTTAAGCATTCAAAACATGATTGTGGCTCCATTAATGAATGATGTTTTCTACTATCCTTTACATTCAATCTCACAATGAAATGACATTGTATCTTTTATGCAGCTCTATCCTCTTATAAAGCTAACTCAATCTAAGATAACCTCATCCTTTGGGATGTCTAGTTTTTTATGACATGGTCATCATGGTTGTATGCCTCATTATCTTTGTTATTTCTAATATTCTTTTTGTACCTTGCATAGTGAAAGAGTGATGGCTATCCGGTTGCATTGGCTATCAATTCCCTTGTGGATTTTCTACCAGGCTTGAATACTTTTCCAGCTTGTTTATTTATTGTTCTTGTAGATTTTGGTTGTATGTTGTAACTACTTTCAATGACTATTTTAAAGAATCTGTAAGTGTCTCAAATCTTGCATTCGTGTTTGATGATCTCTGACAATTCTTAATGATTCATGATTTATCTCATATTCTTAACAAAAACTCCATGATTTCCACCTATATTGATGATATAGGCTCCTCATCATGACTATATTGTGTATGCATTTTTTATTGAATCTTGATATTCTATAGGTTGTTGATTCATGGCATATAAGAATGATGAGAACCTATCTTACTTTGTATCCCTACTAGGGTTTCTATTGTTCCATAGTGAATATTATGAATGTTGTCTTATGATTTCTATCCACACTTGAGAATCTCTTTAAATATGCTCATGTGATCCTTTAGAGGGAGTTGTCATTCATTTATTGGAATTTGGAAAGGATCTTTGTTTGATGACTTATCTTTTGACAACCAAAACAACTCTCTGCTATAGATATAGCTATTATTTATACTACTACACATGAAAATATTCACCTTCTTTTTCTTCAAATATCCAATTTGCATCAAGAAGACTAATTCTTGTGCAGTAAAATACTATATGCTCTTAGAGTATTCATGAAAGGGCTTTGCATGCACATTGTGGTGATGTTATCATTCTCTTGTATAGGGTTGTTTTCTATATTTTTTGCAAAAGTAGTATATTCTTCAAGGTATTCACTATCATTGAAAAGTCACATGGATCATTGTGGTTACTTTCTTTTAAATGTTGTTTATGTCATTGTTATGAGTTGGGCTCAACCCTTGTGGGAGCCACATTTGCCACCACTCATAACACTATATGTTGGTTGAATTGACCTAATCTTACCTGTACATGCACACTAAACAAACAAGTTAAATAAAAATAGTGAAATTCAATGTTCTTATGATGATTTGATCTGGAACTTTTGCATTCATATATCCGATAATGGTTGAGTTGATTTAATCTGATAATGGTTGTAAACTATATGTCAATTGATGAAAAATGTGATTGGATTTCATGTCCCGATCTCTAAAAAAATCTCTTAATCATCTACAAGTATATATGGAGATCAAGAACAAGAGAAGATCAAGATAGGAAGATCAAGATGAAGATTGAAGGACCAACCCTACATCATCCCTTAAGGAAATGATGGATATGACCTCCTCTCATGTGTTTTTCCTTTATTTAATCTTTAGATGTATAGTTTACATCCCTTGTTGAATTAAATCAATTTAGTCATTCCACGGCTTGTGTGGGACCTTTAAACACTCTTTTTCCCTCTTGGCATGAAACATCAATGTTTATGCAATCTTGTATGTTCCTTCATTAAAAATTAGCATAAAATGAATGTACCTTTCATCTTAGATATAGTAAACAATTCCAGCTCTACCAAAATGAGTTGAAGGTAGAAATTTTGGTAACACCCATGTCCACATTCTTCATGTCAATATCAGTGCTTTTCTTCCCCTCCTTAGTCATCTGGTCATCAAAAAGACCTCTTCCCGTCCAATATTTGGCCTTCTCGTTGAGGAAAATTAGCCCTTCAGCCGAGGCCTCCAGATTTTCTTTGCTCAAATTAATGAGTGTGTCCACATCCTTATGCAGCTACCTATAATTATTTTCTAGCACTACCACCCTTGGCCCATAGTCATTTTTCAGCTTAGCCAACTCGTCCACCACATAATTGATACTAGAGTTCATTGATTTTTCCATAGAAAAGATAAAATCTTGCTCCTTAAGACTACAAAGATTGGAAATGTTACATCTAGAAATAGTATCATGCTTATTATGAAGGTCTTGCACCTCATTAACTAGCCACATCATCAAATTAAAGGAAATATCTGCCCCTCTTTCACCATACCCGATGCCTGGGTAAAGTCCATGTCCCCCCAAAATAGACCTCTACCCTGGTGAGAACCAATAGGCAACTCGTCTTCCTAGCACATGTTAAGATTAAACTTTGACTTACCCCTACCCAAGGAATCAGAAACATGATTAGAATCATCCACATTAACAACACTAATATCTTTAACCACACGGGGAGTCTCACCAACATCATCAGGATCCCGGTTCAAATTGTCCTCATTTACCACCACATCTTTCTCCATAGCCATCTCTAGGAGCTTATCTTTCAGATTCTTGGAACCCAAACACTTGCCTTTAGCCTTCTTTCCATTGCAACACATCTCCTTTGTAACCTCTTCACAAACCTCCTTCAATTTGCACTTCACATGTGGGAGGGAAGGTTTATCCTTAGAAGAAGAGGGCTTCTTCCCACTAGAGGAGAGAATGTAATCAAGGTTCGTGTTGTACCCATCAGACCACCCCTCCAAAAATTCTTCGATCTTCATCCCTTCACTCTCAGAAACCTCTTCAATCCGACATTTCCCACTCCCTTTCACCTTTTTATTCGAAATAGGGGAACAGGGAGCCTTAACAATACAATTAGCTTTAATAAAGTCAACAATGAGCAACATCAAACCCTCATGCAAATAAGGGTTTCTGGGATTCTTCTTGAAATTTGAAATTCTTTCCTCCAAAGATTGCAACAAGTAAAACGGGAAGGAGATAAGCTTACCGATAAGGAAATAAGCTATCCATGATGTTTGATGAACTACTTTCTATTGATTATTTACTCTCAAGATTTTGATTTTAAATCTTAGATGGGTCCTAAATGACCAATGGTTGTTTACAAATTTCTCTTTAGCTAAGACCTATTTTTATTTTTATTTTCTATTTTTTTGTTCTTTTTCCTTTGAGGTTGGGGGTTTTATAGCAAATCTGCTATGAGGTCCTCTTTTTCTAACAATGCAAAAGTAGTAATTTTTGTTATTTTTAAAGAATTTTATATAACTAAGTTACTAATAACACCTAGAGTAAATAACATACCTCAAAAATGGCACCAAAAAGTGGTGAGGCATCATCAAACCTTATACTTTTATAAATTAATGTTTTATCAAATGAATTGGTCTCCAAGAATATATACAAAAGGAAGTTAGATATCCTATTATAATATGGATTTTTAAGCTAACAAATATAAAATTTCTTATGCTAAAATGAAATCTAACTAGGAAAGCATTTGGAATATTAATCTAATAAAAAAATACAATTTAATTTACAAAAAACTATTTAAATTTTTTGTTGAAAGGAAACAAAGTCTCTAACTACTTAATTATTTGAAATTAAAAAAAATTATAACTATTCAACTACTTTGTGGCACTCTCATTGGAAACTGAAACCAATCACTATGTTGAGGTTGAAGCAGTTTTTAATACAATTAAAATGGTTGTCAATAAAGGCTATAGAAAGGTATACATCAAGGGGGGCTCCTTAACATCATTAGATACCTGCAAAATCAAGGAAAATCTAACTAGACTATTGAAATGACCATCCATGATTATCTTTCCATGATTTGCATGTTGGAACATGTCTCGATATCTCACATATTTCGGGAGGGTAACTCATTGGTAGATTTTTTCACCAAAAAGGGAGTTAGATTAATGACTACTAAGATATGGGATGGGTATAGTTCAGTACTCGTTGAAGCTTTGGACTTAGTGATAAATGATGTCAAGCATGGATGTAATAAATAATGTCAAGCATGAATGTGATAAATGAAGTCAAGCACATATTATGAGGAGAGATGGGATGGGTTTTTATTGATTAATTGTTGCATCACATGTTTTGTGGGTATTTTTGAGCCCATTTCTAATTTGAGAGAGATAAGTCTCTATATCTTATAGTGGAACAAACATATTGTTAAACTGGAAGGTGATCATAGCAAGGTAGAGTCACTCTCATATGATAGTTTGAGAAAGAATCACAAGATGTGGAGGGTTTCAGAAGAAGGGGGCCTCACTCCTTTTATGGATCATCTCCATGGTTTTGATCATGAAGCCTCAAAGCTTTTTGTTAGAGGTTGGAGAAACAAGACTCTCACGATGCATGGTGTTGATTTCACAATCATAAAGGATTTCATTGCCTATATTTTTAGTCTAAAACTTCATGGTCAAATATTTTTCAAGGATAGGAATGGGAATGAGGATGACATGAACTAGTTTTTTGAAGGAAATGAAAGGGATAATCTGGTTAAACTCTCTTCATGGGGTTATGATAGATTATCTATCAAACCCATATGGGATGAGGTTACAGAGGTGATCATGTGATATGTCACCCTAGATGGTAGGTATACTACAAGCATCAGGGTGCACATTAGTTTTCTTGATCACTTCAGGCATAATCTTTTGGTTTCTTTTCCCTTCTATTTGCTTGCCTCTCTAGAATATTCGGTGAAATCTCATATGAAAAACCCTAAGTCACCTATCTTACCTGAGGGTCTAATTTTATTAATCATGGATAACATAAAATCTAATACTCTAGCTAAGTCTCTAAAATGAAAAGACTCTGCTCACAATAAAATCCCTAAAGTTGTGGACTATTTTATTTTGAGTTCAGAGAAGTCAAATAGTGGAGAAGATGATGAATGGAAAATGGACTCGAACATAGGGGATGACTCTGTTGAGATCCTCTCTTCCTCTCCCTTGGATTCAAGTCTGGAGAAGAAGAGGAAGGGGAATGCAAAGAAAGCCCCACTCAAGAAGAAATCTAGAAAAGCTTGTTCTTGGTTTGATGGCTCACAAATAAGTGATGAAGAGGAGGGTGGTAATATACAGATAAATTCCAAGCAATAGGTGAAATATATCAAGACTAGTTCCAGTAAAGGAAAAGAGAAGGTGTTTGAGGGTGGACTACAACAAATCCCTATGATTTGATCCAATTTTTTCTCCTTTTTTTCTTCCACCCAATGTTTTAATGTATTTTTTGCCAATTTTCTGAATATGTCGGTGCTATTAATCGGGATGGCACTATTTTTGGCATTTATTTGCGTCGATGAGGACAGTTAACACTAATTTATGCCAGAATTATCAATGCCTTTAGTGTTGATATTGGCTTTGAGTGCGGCATTGTAGGTAGTGTCGCCTTTGGCTCCAAGTTTAGCTTCGAGTTTAGCACCACTTTTATCTCCCGACTTTAGCTTCAGGTTTAGCACCAGTTTAAACACCCCTATGTCGAAGAGACTTATTTATATGTGTCATCGATGATGTAAAATAGAGAAATGTCATCAAGATATGAGCATATCGAGGATAGAATCACTTACGTCACATCAAAAAGGTATATCTACAAGTGCTCAGTGAAACACAACTCTTGGATATAATGAAGTAATGTCGATGAGACATTGAGATATATAGGTAAGACAAATAAGATTGTCTCATCGACACTCTTCAAGTAATGATCAAAAGCATACACTACTAGACCATTGGGAGGGTGACCTACATATGCGGTAGAGCATTATACACCCCAACCCCGCATCAAGAAGCCTTGAGCAAGGTGGTGGTGCAGTAAACAACTTAAGAGAAGAGAAAAACACTTCCATACCATAACAATAATCATGAGTCTCCCTCGACATGGCAGAGTTACACCGATATATAAATAAATATCGCCGAAGGAAAATATTGATGAGACAGTGGCATATCAACAAGAGATATTAACTTGTCTCATCAACACCGGCAACCAACATCAGAGGAACATAAGATCTAATGTCGATGAGACATTGAGATATCGATAAGACAAAGAAGATTGTCTCATCAACACTCTTCAGGTAATGATCAAAAGCATACACTCTATATCATCGGGAAGGTGAGAAACATATGTGGTAGAGTAGTATACACTGTAACCCCATAGTAAGAAGCCTTGAGCAAGGCAGTAGTGTGGTAAACAATAGAAGGGAAGGGAAAAACACCGCCATATCGTAGAGGGTATAATAAGAGACGACAGTAGTACAGTAATCGTGGTAGTAAATCATGTCAGTCACAATCCATTTGAATAAATAATTTAAGGAATCAAGAATATAGCTCACCAAAATACTCTAAAACTCTAATAAACATACTCTAAAAATTTTGTCGAAATCTTATTTTCAAGCATAATCCCGCCAAAATGGAGTTTTCATTTTAATAAACATATAATAAAACCTTTGTTGAAACCTTATTTTTAGAAGTAGCCCGCCAAAATGGAGAATTGTTTCAGTAAAGAATGACAAATAATGGTAAGGAGATGTGTGTAATAGGAGGCATAGGATTCATTGTTGTTGATATTCCGTCTCTGATCAACAAGGGTTACAATGTTCGTGCTACTATTTGTAATCTAGGTATTTAATTGACATATGTTTGCATAATCTCAAATTCCTTCAAATTCTTTTGAAGTATCAATGTATCCTATATAGGGTTTATAATGACTTCTTTTAATTTAAAAATATAAATCAGATGTTTTGAAGTATCGATGTGTCCTATATAGGGTTTAGACTAATTTATTTTAATTTAAAAAAATAAATAAATGATGTATTTTCCTATGATTAGATAATGTGGAGATCTCCTAAATTTTCCCTAGCACACTGTCCTCTTTCACACTGTGTTCATTACTCCAGCTGCAAGGGTTTTGCATTTGACATCTTTAATATCTTCATGATAGTGGCTTTTATATAGATCTCAATATTTTCTTTAATCTTTATCATTGTAACCCTTGAGTTCCATAATCCACCTCCAATCTCTTCTAAGAAAGTTGTCTTAAGCTAGACTGCATAGTATGCATATAAAGCAAGTCCTTCATACCTTCCATTCTTCCAAACCACCACTCACCGCCTTGCTTAAAATGTTGCCTCCATAAGCACAATAACATGTTTTAAAATCATGGTTTCTAGTGATTAACCATTAAGGTCACTACTTTCATCAAGATACAATGAGATTTTTGTCTTCAAACTTAAGGCATTATGCAAGATAACAGTGTGAATTGTTTGTTGTGTACAATTTGATTTTTTTGCACATTTACTGCTTTTTTAACTACCTTTAAGACTAGATATTGCACCATCAGCTGCAATATCAAACAACTCACTCACTGTCACTTGAAGATTCCTTTAATGAGCATCCTTGTATAAAATCAAGCCATGCCCTATAGACTGCCTACTTACTTACTAATATAGGGGACTCATTGTTTCATGGTATTTTGAGTTTTATTTAGAAGGGGTTAATATGTGGCATTTTTATGTGCAGGAAGAATAGATTGTGATGCAACGTTCGAGTATGGACAGTTCAAGAAAAAGTGGATTGCTATTAGTGTCATAACTAGGTTGGATTGTACCTTGAGCCGGTGTGAAACACTTCTGGGTGTTTTCGCTCTGAAGCATAACGTGTGTGTAGGAATTTCCAAATATCCGACAAAGGAAGCTCCTACATTCTAAAGATAAAATCATAAATCTTCTTATCCATTTTTTGATCCAACCTTACATCTCTAATATTTGATAGAGAAATTTTTTACATTCTAAAGATAAAATCTTAAATTTTATTGGTCCAATTTGAGATCCAATTTCAAGTCGTGAAGCTCTGACAGAGAAAGATCCTACATTCTAAAGATAAAATCATAAATCTGTTTGGTCCAATTTGAGGTCCAATTGTAAGGATTTGTCTTTTTAATTATACTTTCTGACATTTTTCTTGATACAAATTGTTACTTTAGAATTATGGTACTTCTTTTCTTCTGATGTTTTCAACCCTCATTTTAGGGAAGAGCTCTGAAGATGGTTCCCTCATATGGAGACTACACTTTTCCGCTATAGGTTCCATCTAGAAACACCAGAAGCTCAGGTACTGCCATACTTAGGTACAATAGATTTTGAGGTTACCTTGTTCTCCTTGATACAAAATGTTGTCCTTCAATCCCTCTTAAGCAACATTCACTATTATGGACTTCATCATTGTACCTTTCATGCATTCGATTTATTTTTTATGTGGAAACATGTTGTCTCTGTCTTTGTAAGTGATGGTCCTATTCTATAAGCTTTTAATCTACATGACTACCCCTCATGTTCAATTATTGTGACTATTATGATGCTTGGGGCTACTTACTTTTAACCAGACTATTAATGAAAGCTATCTTGGAATCCTTGATGATCATTTTTTTCAGAATCATGGCTATGTTGATAGTGGAATGTTCTTATTAATAAGGATAAATCTTTATCAATAAGGAGATTACCCCTTACCAACATACTCCACTATTCTTACAAATATTGATCTTTAATGCTTCATGGATGGTTTACTTGTGATTATCCTTCTCAAATGAAACAATAGGGCAGCAGGTTGGGCTCAGCCCTTGTGGGAGCCACATTTCACCCCACATGTTGTAACCAAATAAACAAAACAACAACCTAATTTTATCTATACCTACACAATGAGAAATTATGTTAGATAAAACCAAGCATATGATAGATATGTTTGATAACTTTCTTGTTTTCCTGGATATTTATGGTATGCAAGCTATTTGAATGCACATGGTGATCAAATTATATGTTTATAGATGTATGCACATATTTTGACTTGTGATCCTTCATTACTCTAACAACACTCTTCTCACTCAAATGCAGGGAACCTAGGAGTAGCAAGGAAGACATCAACTTGGAGGCTTAGACAAGTGGGAAGACTGAAGATGATGTAGAACAAAGCAACCGAGATTTGTCATTTCTCTTTATGTGCATTTTTCTCTTTTGTATCTATAAATGTATAGTTTTTCGATTATTTGCATTCAAATAGTCAGTTCCACAGCTTGTTTGGAACAACATACATTTATATTATCAATAAAGACTACATTTTTGAAAGGATTGTGCAATCTTTCCTATATTATATACATCTCCATAAGTGCAATCTAGTAATGTAATCTTCTGTTTTTGTTTATGCACATGAATGTAATGTAGAAGAAATAAAAATGTACCTTACTCTTCATTTGAAAATTGCAAAAGCTCTATCTAATTGAGCAATTAAATTTTGTGTCTTTATAAAATGAATGGAAGAAGCATCCAAGTAATCCTCATTTTTTTTTCCAACAATTCATACCAAAGATTGAACAATTTAAGGATATTGCAATAGGTAATTTGTATTGATACAAATAATATTATTGAAGCATTTCAAAGTTTAGGCCATAAGAATCATCCTTTTTAAAACATGGATTATGTTATAGCCAAAATTCCATCCTAATTATTTTTGCATACTTCCATTTTCACTCATCTCTTACATCCACCATATGCATAAAAGTCATGTCATAATAAATTAAATTTAATAAAATCCCTCACGTGAGCTTCCAAATAAAACCCTTCATCACAACATCAAAGTGTATTCCTCCTTTGAAATACTCCTATGATTGCTCATATCATATCGCCAAGACAACACCATGTCGATGAGAGTCCCTCCAAAGTCTCCCCAACATTAGCACAAAGCACAGATCAGAAATGTAGATGAGACACCCCTATGTCAAAGAGACTTATTTATATGTCTCATTGACGATGTAAAATAGTGAAATGTCAACAAGATACAGGCATATCAAGGAGATAATCACTTATGTCACATCGACAAGGTATATCTACAAGTGCTCAGTGAAACACAACTCTTGGATATAATGAAGTAATTGTCGATGAGATAGTGGCATATCAGCAAGAGAAATTAACTTGTCTCATCAACACTGGCAACCAACATCGGAGGAACATAAGATCTAATGTCGAAGAGAAATTGAGATATCGGTAATAAAAATAAGATTGTCTCATCGATACTCTTCAAGTAATGATCAAAAGCATACACCGCTATACCGTCGGGAAGGTGAGAAACATATGTGGTAGACCGATATACACCATAACCCCGTAGCAAGAAGCCTTAAGAAAGGAGGTAGTGTGGTAAATAGTAGAAGGCAAGGTAAAAACACCGCCATACCGGCATATCAAAGAAACAATGGGAATTTTAATTAAAAGTCTATTTGACAATTATGAAATAATGATTAGTCTAATTGATGTGACTAACAAAAATATTGATGAGACTACTGCTATTAATGAAGAACTTGATCATAAAGGTGGCACGATGAAGTGTCTTGAAATTCCATAAATACGGCCTCAAAGAAGTTGAAATCACAATGAATTGTAATTGAAGGATTTGGAGAACCAAGTTGGATGGTGGTAGGCAGCTGGAAATTTGTAGCATTTATCCAAGTAAGTGGTCTAGATTCTGCTCAAAGTATATTCTTAGTAAGTAGATGAAATCATTGCATGAGTAGGGTTAAGATGGAAAAAAACCCAAGCAAACAGAAAGCAAAAAGATAGAAAATTGAAGCTAGGCAATTGAATCAAGACTTAATCGATCAGTGTCCTGGGTCTGGGCCAAAATCCAGAAGAATAGAACAACTTAACCCATTGTGTGTGATATTAGAAGATAAACAAAAAAATATGGGAGATTTGTGGACTCTTTGTATGGGCTACAACCTCTTTATTTATCATTATAGGAAGAAATTCCGGCATAGCCCAATGTCAAACCTGTGGAATTTTAATTTGGGTAAACTTGTAGTACCCAACGTCTTTGTGAACATAGAGTTAATCAAGGTGTTGGAAAAGAATTACAATCCAAAGATGAGAGCAATTCATTTGCCTGATGGGTCACAGTTCATGTTCATAAAGCTAGATTATATTTCCATGACTTTTTAGCTAGACACTTCCCTGAAAACAAAATTATGAATCAAAGACTTGTTGGAGGAATACCGCACCATGGACACAAGTTACAAGAGGTGTAAATTGCCTCTACATAGGGTTAAAGGTGTGGGTAACCAAACTATGAGGTTCTCTAGTGAAGATAAGCCCCCATTCTTTGTGGCTTTGTTTGAAGAATACTTTCAATACACTTATTACTCAGCTAGTCAAGTACTATGAATTGATGTTCCTGAGAACATGAAAATTTCTCCCATGGTTTTAGCCACAAACATCCAGAGCCATAATGCTTGACCCTATGATTATGCAGAGTATTTATCGGAGACCATCAATAATGCCCTCGAGATCATCAAGAATGACAGTGAAGCCATTATTTTCAAGCACTATTCTCTTTTCATGCACATGATATTATACGAAGGGCAGGTGATGGTGATATGGAGTGAGGAATTAAGAATAAAAGACTTAGATAATGATGGAAATTCAAGGCATGTACAAATGTGGAAATCTATGTGGGACAGCAGGTGTGGGAGGTCCCACTACCTATATTTTGAGGAATATTTTGTGAAAACACTATACAAGATCCTAGGCCACAAATGTGACTACAACCTCTCCCCAAAGATCTTAAGATTTCTCTGACCAAAATTTATGGGTCATGAAGCAAGGATAAATCAAAATTGGGGGGACCGGTACATGTTTGGGGATTGTACTATTATCAGGGTTTATGGATTTGAAGTTGCACCTTATTTGTTGCCTAAGACTGTGTCAGACAGAGTTGCTTATTTAGATATCATAAGGCAATTGTCATTTTCAGCTTTTATGCATTTAAAGAGCTATGGGAGGTAGACTTTCATGCCTTCCACTTTATGCTTTGGCGATTTCACTATTATCTCTTATTTGGGCGATGACTCGGTTAGTGGTAAACTGGATTATTATGGCTTTCCAGTTGGCAACAAAAGGGAAAAGTTTGATCTTGAACACTTCATTTGTAATGCCAAATTTTTTTAGAAATTGAAAGGGTATGAGCATAGTTTCCTTTTAGAAGATGTCATCAGAAATTGTGAAGAGAAACAAAACATGATGGTAATGAATTCCTATAGTAGGGTTATGATGGCTAAGGCTTGGAAGGTGAGTAATAACCCAAGCTATGTAGGGGTTTTCCCTAAGGTACAGGATCCCACTGAAATAATTGAACAGTTAATCCTCCATGAAGAAGAACTGATAAGATATGTGCCATTTATGGCATTTGAAAGAGGAAGGGGCATCAGTCCTAGGAGGCAAGTAGAAAAAATCACACCACTGGATCACTTATCACCTTAGCCTACTCCTGAAGTAAGCTTTTTAGTTGGTTCCCCATCCATGAAAGAAGATAACACTAAGGAGGAAGAAGAAGTCTCACATTTTAATGCTCTTCTTATACCCCAATATGAGATTCCATTGGAAAGAAATGTGATCACCTTTGAATCCTCTGATGATTTATCAGATGATGTGAGGCATCATGCAAGTCAGAAATTTGTTGCAGATGATACTTTTGTGCAGACCCCTGAATTTAAGTCCTTTATATATGAGTATAAAGGAAGACTAATAAGAGAAAGGTTAAAGGAAATTGACCCTGAGAAAGAGGCTTATGCCTTGAAATATTTGCAAGATGAAGTTGATAGGGAAATTAGAAACATGACTGCTGAGAGAGGAAGAGCGTTATTGAAAGAAGTTGGAGTTATGCTCCTTCCTAGGTAGGATATTAGTTCAGCCATTGTGTTTGACATCTTTTTGAAGAGAAAGAATAAAATTTTGCAAATAATGGATGAAGTAGGTGACAGGGTTTATACAGGGTCAGGGTACAATCCTGATAATAGCAATTTGAAAATTTGGGCTCTTTACCCCCCAAACAAGAAGCCTTCTCTCATTGACAATGATCATATTTTTGGACATCTCCTAGTGCAAAGAGTATGGGAGACAGATCCCTTAGAGACTATTGACTTGAATGTGAATGTAGCCAAATTCAACAAAGCCTAGATCCAAAAGCTAGTAAGAGATAACTAGTGGATGATATAGGAAAATGACAGGCTGAAACAAGAATTAACCAACTACAAAGATAGGCTACCTGCTTCTCCAAGGCTTTGCTCTCCTTTAATCAAACATGAAAGAAAAGTGTTAGAGGCCATGTCTAAGAATGCTCAATAGAAGCATAAATTTGAAAAGGCTCAAAAGGAACAGGAAGAACTAAAAATAAAATTGAAGGCTACTACTTTTGAAGTAGCATCATGGATAATTTGTATGAAATTCAAAGATGTGTGCCAACATGCAGATGGTGTCTGGCATGCTCATAGTGGAACATACAAGGCCCTCATGGAGCATGGAAGATTTCTTGATAGGATGAAGGAAATGGAATCCCATATCAAGGAAAAAGATTGAGATAATAATGCTTTGCTCCAAGAATGTCAGAGCCTCATGAATACACATGAAAAATTCTAGAATATCTTGACACAGGAATTGAGTGACTTCAGCCAACCACTATGTATGGCCATGACAAATTTCTTTGAAGAAACAGGTTTGAAGAATTATGAAACTTGGAAAACTGAGATATCAAAATATTTTCCAAGCATCCTTGATGACATCAATGATGAGGATGAGGTACTCAAGAAAATGCATAAGCAGGTTAGGAGGATTGTTTGATTGGAGAATGTAATGACAGACACTCTACATAATGCAAACACTTATTCCCAGGAGAAATGCATTGATCACATGTCAAAGGTTAAATTGTTTTGTGCACGAGTTGTATGAGGAGGTATTCAAATTTTGGTTGTGTGGATGCATTAACATGGTGCTTGAGCCTTAAACAAATATTAGGTGGTCACGAGCGCTTGTTGATGATTAACGGACTGTGGTGCATCCAACAATAAACTCTTTTTAAGTTTCTATGTTATGTTAATTATTCTTTAGTTAAGAAATTATGTAAATTTTGTGAATAGACCTGAAGCTTGTTGCTTCCCATACAAATAGGGAAACCAAGGTCCGATTTTGATCATCATTTCAATCCATTAGAATAGATACTAGACCATCTCATCCACTTATTCATATCAACAGAACTCATGTTATGTAGGTTTATATTTTGAGCAATATAATGGAGCAGATACATTATAACTCTTAATCCATTTCCAGTGTTCAATTGTTGTGTCGATTTTCATGCTTATTTATTGCTTTGTTGTCTCCAAAGTGGTCTTTTCAAGTTGTTTAAATCTGCAAGATTTATCAAGGCACATTTGTTGTTACTATGTGGATGCTTTGATTGGTTTCTAGTTAGGTGTGAATTAAATTCCTTTCAAATAATTTACTTTAATTGGTTTGTATTAAGGATTAAAGACCTCTTAGAGATTGGCACCCTCTTATGGTCTAAAAACCTGCATTTTTGAGACCCAACAGATTGCAAATAACTCTAAAAATTTAGAAGTCTATGAAACAATGTATATATTTTTGTACTTTTAAATATTCTTGTACTTGTATATTGTATGAAACATTCCTTATTTTCTATGAAATAGTGTATATATTCTTGTACTTGTAAATATTCTTTTACTATTATGTCTATTAAAGAAAACAAAGTTTGAATAAAAATGCTTCACCCTTTTTTGTAAGTGAGTATGTGAATTATTGTTTAAGGAAAAATCTTACAGTGTTTACATTTTCAGTTTAGTAGTTTCAAATCTTCATTTTCTATGTATATAAAATTGTATGTGCTCTTTATGTCTAATGACATAAAACAATAATGTCATCAGAATCAGGGTTTTCAATTTCAGCACCATCATTGTCCACACTTTTCATATCATGTTCACTTTTAAGTACAATCACAAAATTTTATTATTATTTCTTGTCCCAGTTAATCTTGATTCCTTTCATCACAACACAGTAGGTTGCATGTTAAATTTCAAACATTTTCTTTGTATTTTTTTGTATATATTATTTTCTCAGTGCATCATTATGTAACAATAATTTCACTTCTGAGATATACAATAAAAATAAATGAAATCACATGTGTGCTTTTTCAAGGGAAATGTATGGTGAATACCCTATGTCTTTCAAATAATTGTGCAAGTGAAATAAGACATAATTGATTGAATATGATTTTCTACTATACAATTATTTTTTTATGTGCTTTTTACTTTTTTCATGTGGATTACCCTTAGAAAGAGACTACTTATCTTTTCTTAAATGAATCCTTTACATTTCCTATCTACCAAAGGAATTTACTGCTTGGCAACAGGTTCGTGAACTTCATACAAATTAAAATTGGTGTAAAATGTCATCCCCGTGAATGTTGTTTGGTCTATAATTATAATGGAAAATAAAAAAGCTTGCTAGGAGAATAAAACAGGTTTTCAATTGTCCAAGTACAACATAATATTACTGAAGCATTTCAAAGTTTAGGCCATAAGAATCATCCTTTTTTAAACATGGATTGCAAATAATTCTAAAAATTTAGAATTCTTGGTCATTAACATTATTGTCTTCTACAATGTCATCCAGTGTATCATTGTCAATGGTCATATGTTCTTTCAAGTATTTAATATTATCATCATCCTCATCTTGACCTGCATCATCTTCATCATCATTGAAATTTGATTGTAGACCATCTATATTGTTACTAGATGTATTTGGATCATCATTTTCTATACCATCCATATTGTTGTCTTCCATAACATCATCTAACTCTGGATTGTTATCTTCTTGTTCCTGAACATAACCATCTTCAATATCATCATGGATGTCAATTTCTTTGATGTTCTCTAATACCTCTCTCTCATTTTATTGGCCATCATTCTTTTGCTCAGTATCCACCAATGCATCATCAAATACATGCCTTAATCTTGGATAATAATGTATGACAAATATCTATTTTGGGTCCAAAATATCTTCATAGAAAAATACCTACACATGAACGACATACATATATTAGACGTATGTTATAAAAATTTTATTGATTAATAAACAAATGTATATATTCGCAATAAGCTATGAATTAATAGATTAATGATCACTACTGCTTCTTGTTTGAGTTAAATAAATATCTGCTCACAATGAATTGGTAGAACATAAGGCTCCTTATCCTCTGGTAGGAATGATGAGGAATCTATAGAAAAGAACCCATTATGGATATCATGTCTTCATGTCCTCTCAAATGCTTCATACCATCTACACTTAAAAAAACAACATTTAAAAGAGCAATAATCCAACTCAATAATTTCTTGTATTTTCCCAACATATTGTAGATTCCCTTCAATTATATTCTTATCTTTTGAGCTTGATCGAATGGATTGCTCGCAGTCAACCATGATGCCACAATCGAAGGATCGTCTCTTTACGTCTACACTTTCTACACAATAATGTCGACCATATGCCCACATTGTTGGATATTTCCTCGCTTGTGAAAGACCATTTATTTTAGTGAAAACACATATAATGACGAATATTAAAATAGTCAATACTTTCAAAATTGTAAGGAAACAACATTTTGTAAAATTCCAACTGTACCTTTCTTTCACATCCTCTAGACATGTTGATTTCATCTTCTGTTATGTTTGAATTTGTACCTGCATCTTCTATTTGATTTTGAATTTGTTTAGTAACCCATTCTAGTTTGCAATATTTGCCCCATTCCCCAAGCAGATGAGTGGGAACTGGAGTATTCCTTGGGTTTGATCTCTTAAACTGTCTCCTTGATTCTAACACTTCTTCTCTCTTTTTATCATACAAATCAATCCATTTGTTCATAAAGTCCATGTGGTACATAATGAACTTGTCGAGTATAGAAATTTCATCTACACCTATTACATGTCAGCATGTTTATTTCAAACTCCAAATGTCATGCTGTTAATTTGACAAATAAATTACAGAGTAAATTAATGATTGCAAGAAAAAAAACGGAACTGATTGTGAATTTACTTACTAATTTCTAATTCAACACCATTAGACTGTGGTTTTTCTCCATCAATAATATCTGATGCTCATTATTCATCCCAGACACATGGGCCATCTTCAAAATCCTTACCAAGGAATTCACACAAGAAGAAATATGCTTCATTCAATACATACCCTTCAACCATGCAACCCTCTGGATGTTCCTTTTGTCAGACATATCTTTTAAGAGTTTTCATATACCTCTCAAAGAAAAAAATCCACCTCGTTGATATGACACCCGCCAATTCAATGTCATTGACTACGTGTATAATTAAATGGACTTGTAGGTCCATGAAACTTGTAGGGAGCTCCTTCTCAAATACACATACATTTTTTGCAATTTCCTTCTTCCACTTTGGCACTTCAGATTCATGGATCTCCTTGGAGGTCACCCACCTAACATAAGAATAGTAAATTAGTATGAATCATTAGTCATAAATTAAAATGCATTATAATATCTCTATTTCTCTCACACATGAACATTTCATATAACCACATACCTTGTAAATGTTGACAATCGACTTATGGTATTACTTAAGTCAACCGTAAGACAAGAATCCCCCCTAATTGCCAATGGCATGATATGCTATCAAACACATTTATGAAAAGGTCATTAGTAATTTTCTCTCACACAACAAAATATCAAAATAAATTTAGTGCTTAATCAATGTTACCAGTAAATGTTAAATGTTGATAGATAATACCTTCATTAAATTATGAAAATCATGTGTTTTAAATCCTGTGATATGTCCATCAACTATAAAAGCTTTAGCTAATGATGACCCATAGCCAGTAGGTGTCCTTATTGAACAAATGAAATTTTTTAGTTGGTCTACCTTTATTTATTTTTTTAAATCCATGGAGCTTTTGCATATGTTTCATTTTCCCTATTTGGCCATAAATGTTTTCTATCAAATTTGGTATGCGAAAGAGAAATATCTCTCCTCGAAGACAAGGTGTCCTCTTTGCTTGATATATGTCAAAATATAGAATCTAGTAAATTTTTTAAGATGTGCATAGGATCTAATAGGTGAGATATTAATAGATCCTTCCAATAAGGGAGCTGATAAAATATGGATTTCCTTTTCATCCCTTTTGGCATATTAACTACAAATTGTTCTGGTTCTTCAATTGAATCACCCTGATCAAAAAAATCCTCCCAAGCTTTCAATTCAGCATCTTCATACTTCTTAAGCCAATCACCTAGACCCATAATCATGGGAGGGCCTCTATTTTCAACTTTTCCATCAAATTGATTCTTCAGGCGATTTCTAAACTTATGATCTAGTGGTAGAAAAACCCTGTTGTTTGCGTAAATAAATTTATGTAGATCTTTAGAATACCGCCCTTGAAATTTTTCAGCACATCTTGTACATGCAAATATCCCATTTGTTTGAAGCCATGCAATTCAATAAGTAATGTTAATAACATAAAAAAAATAGTATAAAACTAAGTATGAAAGTTGGGGTGAAAATAAATTATGAGTGTAAATACGTAAATATTTTATCTTACCAAAACAAACACCAAGTCCTGGGAAATCATGAATAGTCCAACATAGCACACCATACAACATGAAGGACCTATTTGATGGAGGATGTGATATGTTATACATTCTTATGCCTTTCCATAACAGTTGCATCTCATCAATAAAAGGCACAAGATAAACATCCATGTTTTTAACTTGATGTTTTCCTAGAACAATGAGATTCAACATAAGGTACTCCTTTCTAACACTCATCCATGGGGGAATATTGTATACTATCAATCTGACTATCCAAACACTATAATTTGAGCTCAGGAAAGAGAATGGGCACACTCCATCAATTTCAAGACCAAACCTGATACTACAAGATTCATATTTGAATTTTCTTGGCCATTTTTCCTCTATGTGTTTCATTGCTTTGGAGTCGGTTGGAATTCGCATGAATCCATCTTTACTCCTGTTATTTGCATGCCATTCCATCAATTGTGCTAGTGAATTGCAACGAAACATTCGTTGAAGTCTAGGTATAATTGGCATGTGATGTAAAACCTTCTTTGGAACTGTAGGACCTTGTACATTTGTACGATATCTCTTCTCTTTGTATACAGGGCATTCTACCTTGTTTTGATATTCATCTTTGTATAAAATGCAATCATTTTTACATGAATGAATTTTCTTATATTCAATCCCCAACTCAACCAACAACAGACATGCCTCTCTGCAAGTTGATGGCAACACATTCTCTTCAAGGAATATTTTAGTTTTTAGTGCCCTGTAAGATTGCCAGAGATTAAATCAATTGAATGTTTGACTTATGATGAACATGTTTGATATGTCAATTTATACTAGGACCTTCTATATATAATATATGGTTTTAAAATCCCCTTAAAGAAATATAAACGAAGTTGATGAATGTTTATGAATTATGTACACCAATTGACAATGCAAAGTAAGAAATAAATTTCAACTCACTTCAGTAGGGTAGTGAATCCTTTGTTTGACCAACCAAATAGTGACTTGATTTCTAATAATATTAATGTGCATGCCATTTTTGAGGTTCTACTTGCACTCGATTTGAACATGGGTGTCTTCATTGCTTGCTTGAAGGAGTCTTTGATGTTGTTATCATCAACATTACGTTGGTGGTAATTACCCCTGCTATCATCGTTACTATCAACCATATCATCATTATTTTCATCATTGTTTCCATCCCCAAAGAAACCTATAAGCATTTCATTCAATCCTTCTTCATGCACTGCATTTTCACTATCATGATCATCATCATTACGGCTAGGTGGCATGTCATCAGTGTATGCGACTCTCATCAGCTCTTCAAATTTCTCAAGTGGTAGTGTTCTCTTCAATCTTTCTCTTCTCACCCTAGTGTGGTTTAAAGGATGGTTTGGATCATCTCGTCCAAATCTTAATAACCCAGTTTGATATTGGGTATTAGTATGTGTTTCATCAAAATATTCTATCTATCAACAAACACAAGCATTATTTAATGTTTGGCAACAATTGGATAGATCATAAATGTATCAATTTAAAAGAAATATAATCAAATACGGCTTAAAAAATATAAATATAAATTGTATGAACATATATACATCAATTGAATAATGGAACATTATTTTATAGACTACATTTTTTATACAATAATTTAAATAAAACACAATTTTGACAACATAGCTTATAAAACATCAGTCCAAACTCATTTATTATTCTTTGGTTGTAATCGATTGTATAAGGCATACTACTGACTGGAAGCTCATCATAAATATAATATCTTTGTACAATCACTCGTTTGAATTGTTTCTTTCCACGACATACAGAACATCCACAAACAATAATTTTCTCAAAGTATTCATCCCATGTACTATAGTCCTGACCTACCTCTTCTTCTTCAGTGCAATCATTTGTTGTGTCTACAGTATCCATTGTCATATCCTCTTCCACCCACTATTGTCTACGTGATTTAACAATTTTAGGTCTAATTCCACGTACATATCTTCTTCTTTTGCTAGTTGAACTCTCAGGCTCTACATTTTCTCCAATCTCCATCTAAAATAATCAACAACATGCATTAATTTATGTCAAGATTGGATAATACATTATAAATTTCAATAATACTGTGAAAAAAGATGGATGTATCACAAAATTCCATCAAATCATTTTTCCTAAGTTAAGTCAAAATTTGAGTACCTGATATCCTACTTCATCTGTTGTGTCCTCATTTATATGACACAATTTGTTGCCATGGCCTCATCTTGCCCCTATATTACACAACATAGTAAATAATGTTTACTACACCAATTATATCATTTCAACGAGTATGCTATCCAACACAAAACCTCACTTTAGTCATATATTTGACATATTGATATCTCCTTTATGTTGTAGCATTTGTGAATTCATAAACACATTCCTCCTTTGGTTGAGGTTGCTTTCTCTTCTTACCTCTATTGTATCTGTAGATTTGGTTGTCTCATCTATTTCCACCCACTTTCCTCTCAGCAATTTAGTATTTCTACGTCGTCCACGTCCTCTCTCCATGGCCTCCTTTGTGAATAAAAATGTTACCACATAAGCTTTCACCACACTACTACTGAGAAGGAAGAAGCAACTTGTGGGACCGTGGTAAAAACCGCTCTACTACACCAAGTTAATGAAGGAGTTGTGGGATAGCAATGGTCACCGCACTATCACATGCTTTTTGGTAGAAGACTTGCGGGACTCACTGTAACACCGCCAGGAATAGAAGGAAGACTCACGTGTCGCCACATAAGCTTTCACCGCACTATTGCTAAGAAGGATGAAGCACCTTGTGGGACAGTGGTAAAAACTGCTCTGCCACACTAAGCTGATGAAGGAGCCACGAGACAGTAGTGGTCACAAAAACAAGGCAAGAGTTGGAATTATTTCCAACACTCTAGATCATGTGATACACAACAATGAAAATAGTCATCATACAACAATGATAGGCGCACAATTAGGTGCACTTAGCATTGCCTTAGGTGCCCCAAACAAATTACATTGACGGCCAAAAGTCGGTGCTAAAGTTGGCGTTAACTAATGCCGACTAGAGCACTAACTACTGAATCAAAATAAAAAATTTAAAAATTTCCTGCATTAAGGAAGAAATCAGATGACAAAAAAGGAAAAAACGTTGTGTGAAGGAAGAGAGCAGGGCGCTACCAGCAACTGATGAGAAATTAGATTTAGTTTGTGACACCATAGGTAAGGTTACAAAAAACATTTCTTGGTTGAATTCATGATTGCTTACTGCTCTTTGTTTTTCATTTGAATTCATGATTGTTTACTGGTTCGTGGCCTAATCTATCTAGGCAACCTCTGAATTGTCCCATTATTATAAATTGTAAAACCTTTGAGAAACCAACAAAAAAATTTACCCTACCCATTTGAGCTTTGGCTCAAAATATTATAGCACGAAGCCAGGATGCCTTCGTATTCTTTCCCTAACCTGGGTATCAAGGAAATAGTGAACTGCTTGGAAAATATGGGAATCGAGTTGGTCACTGCTGAGCAACTGCTGAAAATGAATGTAGAAACCACTTGGTTTTGCCCAGTTGCGCCATAGTCACCGATGCCATGAAAAATTGGTGCAATATTGCATTATGAAATAGTTTTCATGATAAGGTTATCAACACTAAGCAAACCCAACAAACATATTTTCCCTAGGTTATCAACACTAAACAAACCCAACGAACATATTTGCCTACAAAACAGAACTTTCATACCACAAACTGGACGAAAACTTTCATACCTTACATTGTGTACTTCGTTTGCCTCCACAAACTAGATGAAAATAAGTTTCCCTAGGTCACCTCAAAATGTCAAGCAATAGAAGGAAGTGAACATTATCAACAGACTCTGGCCACAAAGAGGTAATTCATTGTCACTTTATAGATTTGTAAATGTTTCCATTGTTTCTTTGAATTTTACTTTTTACTTTTTACTTTTTAAATTTAAAAGAAGAAATATAATTTAAATATATATATATATAGGGACATGAGACTGACAAAGATAAAGAGGAATTGGCTTCCATATTGGGGGTAGAGGTAGTGAACAAATTGGTTAATGTGGACTGGATAATTCTTGCCAGATACATAGAAAAACAATCTGGTAACACCCCTCAAACATTGCAAACAGATCAATTGTGTGAAAGGGAATCAATTGATTCCCCAACCAGTCCTGGATCAAGAAAAAGATCCAGGAGGAAATCAGTGATAGTAAACTCTAAGAATGTGGAATAGGGAAGAGAGACTTCCAATGTCCTAGCCACTTCTGGGACACAAACTTCTTCCACCACACCATGTTATCAATCTTGCATTGGTAGCTACAATACAAAGATAGAATACGAGGTGGCTTTAGGGGAAGTCTGAATGATAGATGTTGGGAAAAAAATTGTGAATAGGTTGAAGGAATCATGCCTTCAATGGTTCAAAGATCATCTACATTTGTCATTCTCACAGATACCCATGCAACTGAAAAAAGCAGTTATCCATGACATGGAGACTGAATTTGGCATAGGTTGGTCTATAAAGAAGATAAAGCTACAAATATCTCAAAACTACAAGATATTTCGGTGCAACCAAACAAAGAAGATGAAAAAAATCCCTCTTGAGCTAAGGCAGAAAAGAAGGCCAATTGATGTAAGTGTGAAAGTATGGAAAGAGCTTTTAAAAGCATATGAGAAGTCAAATGCACAGAGGAAGCCCGGTGAGGAGAGTATGCAGGTATTTGAATTTTCTCATAAGATTATATCAAATTTATTAAACGATATTTAAATTTTATTTGTGCATAGTTAAATTGAATTAGTATATGTTTTAGGACAAGGCCTCCAAGGCTAGGCTTGAGAAACTTCGTGCCATGCACCATAGTGGCTAGAAAGGTTTACAGGCCTTGATCTATACATTTGTAAGTATATTTAATAAGTTAAAATTTAAATGATATATTTTTTTCATTTCCTTGGAAAAAGTAAATGATTGCATATTAATTAGTTTAACTAGTCCATGTGCCATGTTTTGACAGGAGGAGAAATATGGCCGCCATCCAAAGCAATTTGAAAAGAATATGTTACAAAACTAAAAGTGGAACAATTTTGTAATCTGGATGGAGAACGAGGTATCAATAATTGAGTTTCAATAACTTAGTTGGATATTGTTGTGTTAATATGTCAATTTGCATCTCTTGTGTTGAGTTGTTTATTGATGCGTAGGATGAGTAAATAGAGCTCAAATCTTATGATTACAAGATGACCATTTATGTGCATGAATAAATAGTAGAAGGATGTAGATGAACTCAATTCATCTGACTTTAAGCCTCTTGGAAGACATTCCTCTAGAATCTCTAATATCAGGTGCCTGAGACTTCCCTAGCTTTTACTTTTCATTGCCACCTTTCCAGATCTTCACTGTCAAAACTCATCTCATGTTTTACCTTCCTTCTCTTCAAAATATTCTTCTTCTTCTTTGTCCTCCTCTGACTCCACAAGAGATTCATCTTCTGAACCTTCCTCATCTGATTTTGATTCTTCTTCTACATCAGAGGGTTCATATCCTTGATCTGACTCTTCTAAATTCTCAAAATCATAATCACTAGCTTCCATATTCAAAAATTCCCAACCACCATCTTCAATAAATTTATCTGGATCATCAGTAATAGTCTTCAAAATTGGCCACCAGTTCAATTTCATTATGCTTTCATAATACTTTATATCCATGGAGTTCAACCATTCCTTGATGCCATCAAGCGAAGATTGAGGAATGACATACATGTGGAGTACATCCCACTTGAAGTCTTTGAAAACAATAGCCATATCAAATGCCTTTTTCCCAAGTCCTACTCTCTCAAGGTTAACAATTATCAATCTCACTAATAGCAATTACTGAGAAAGGTAATTCCACCAACTCCACCAAACAGTTTACTGTAGGAACAATAAAAGTAGAGGCTTTGAAAGGAACTCCATGAAAACCAAGCTCTCTAAATGGTATATCAAACTCCAGTTCAAAATATTTTAGATGAGGCTTCTCCCATAGCTCTCTTACTCGCTTGACAAATCCTTGAAACTCTGACTTCTTAACATTCAAAAGATAATTGGAATGTCCTCAACACCTAGTGGAGCTATCCAAAAAAGCTAACTAAAAACACAAAATTGCTCCCGCACACAATGGCCTAATGGTTGGTTGTCATAGAAGTCAAACTACTAAAGTAACAACACTAATAGAGTTAACATATATGCATCATTTTCATAAATAGCTGAAATGCATAACAAATGTTAATCAATACATTGAATTTTGAGATGCATTGAAATAATTTTTAAAAAATGCTTTGGGGAAAACATCATCAGTGTGGGGGAAGAAAGCATTAACCCTAATAAAATCATTTTTTGTTGTTCTTGATACACCATATGTAATTTTTCCTTGGATGACAATACTGAATTTCTATATGTTGTACCCCTTAAATGTCCTACATGTTACAAATATGGAATAATAATACACAACTTTTTATTGAGTCCAAAGACCAAGGCATTATGAATAAGGGTAGCCAAACTTAATAAGGATGTAGTCACTACTACACGTATTGACAATCCAGAATAGTCATGTAAAGACAACTGCTTGTGAAAACCATAATCAATCAAATTATGCATATTCAAATCTAAGTTTGAAAGCTTGCATTTTAGTCCATGCATCTAAGTCCTTGTTGAAGATTGAGGGTGTCAACAACAAAGCTAGAATAGCTCTCCTTAAACCATAGCTAGTTTTAAAGTGCAATATTTCCAAATTCAAATCCACTTCTCAACTAAGGAAAGGAGGTAGGATTGTTAGGTGCTACCTCAAACAGAGAAGGCCATAGAAAACATTGAAATAGAAGATCCAATATGTGATACGACATAGTTGTAGACCATAGATAATTAGAATTATTTCAATGCACATATGCTTGTGATACAAACAAAAGGTGCTTACACATTGGTTGAATATATCCTTATCAAAATGACCAAATTTTTTTTTTCAAATTTGTAAGTAAACTCTGACAATCAAGAAAAACAGTCATAAAAAATAGAAGTAAACTTTGACAGACATGTAGGTGAACTTAATTCATCTGAATTTATGCCTCTTGGTAGACATCGGGATCTCCTCTCCTAAATTTTGGACCACATCCATTACCTCCACATAAAATTGGACATCCTTGGTCTTCTTGGTTCCCATGCCATGATATGGTTATGCAAATGAAAATAAAGCAAAGTAATCATCTCCTTCTCTGCTAGCTAGAAGAATGCATGCTTAATGTTCTGATACATGAAATCAGATCTCTCTTCTACTCTCATGGTTGAATACCAAAATCCATTATGGTGGGCCTCCAGAGTTCTAGTCATCTTTTGTCCTCTTCCACCAAATGTTGGCCTGATCTACACATCTGCCAACCTAATTGGATTTTTTTTTTAAAGTTGAAGTTTCTCCTAAGTCACCAGTGTAGCTCTCTCTACCCTTTTAGAATCTTTCATTGCTACAGATCATCTCTAGGATTTAATCATTTATACCACATGGTTGATGTGCTTTAAATCCTTTCATCTAAAGGAATTTTCCTTAACATAAATACTGCTAGAGAATTTCAATGTTGCCATTGTGGTTGGCATTAAAGTCGGTACCTAAAACATTGAAAATTATCCTTATATAAGAATTCCCTCTATCTTGTTGGCTAGTAACACTCTTGATGGTGGCTACATGAAATCTGATTTTAATTCCTCTTCTACATCAGAGGGTTCATACTTCATATCCTTGATCTAACTCTTCTGAATTATCAAAATCAGAATCACTAGCTTCTATATTCAAAAATTCCCAACCACCATCTTCAATAAATTCATCTGGATCATCAGTAATACTCTTCAAAGTTGGCCACCAGTTCAAGTTCATTCTGTTTTCATAATACTTCATATCCATGGAGTTCAGCCATTCCTCGATGCCATCAAGTGAAGATTGAGGAATGGCATCAATGTGGAGTACATCCTATGTAAAGTCTTTGAAAATAATAGCCATTATATCAAATGCCTTGCCCAAGTCCTACTCTCTCAAGGTTAACAATCTCAATCTCACTAATAGTGATTACTAAGAAAGGTAATTCCACCAACTCTACCAAATAGTTTACCATAGGAATAATAAAAGCAGAGGCTTTGAAAGGAACTCCATGAAAACCAAGCTCTCTAAATGGTATATAAAAGTCTAGTTCAAAATATTTTAGATGAGGCTGCTCTCATAGCTCTCTTACTCACTTGACAAATCCTTGAAACATTGTATTGATTTTATTTTTCCTATCCCTCTCTTGTTGTTCTTCCTCAATTTCATCAAGATCATAGATTGACCTTCTTACCCCTCCTAAATTTTGGACCACACCCATTACCTCCACATAAAATTGGACATCCTTGGTCTTCTTGGTTCCCACTCCGTGATATGGTTATGCAAATGAAGATGAAGCAAAGTAATCATCTCCTTCTCCGTTGGTTGGAAGAATGCATTCTTAATGTTTTGATACATGATATTAGCTCTCTCTTCCGCTCTCATGGTTGAATACTGAAATCCATTATGGTGGGCCTCCAGATTTCCAGTCATCTTTCTTCCTCTTCCACCAAATGTTGGCTTGATCCACAAGTCTGCCAACCTTATTGGCTCTGTTTTTGAAAGCTGAAGTTTCTCCTGACTCACCAATATTAGCTGTAACTTTTTTGAAATTTTATTATGGAATGTGCACTTTGATATGATGTAATATGATTATGGTTTCATCTCATATGTTGTAATATTAGATATATAATAGAAAAATAAATTATTGAATGAAAAAATAATAACTTTTCATTTTAAACATTTTTTTTTGTAGAACACGGGTCTTCCAAAAGATCAAGATGATCCTCAACATGATATAGATCCACAAAATATTGGTTCTACCATTACAGATCACATGGCAAAGGATGATGATGATGCAAATACGGAAGACGTCAAGGCCAATGAAAATGATGATGATGACGACGACAATGATGATGATGGTGGTGATGATCATGATCATGATCATGATGGTGATGATGATGATGATGATACAATTGGTGATAGTAACAAGTGACATTCATGATCATATAGACTGCATCATGGATCATTGTTGATATATCGTTATGATGACTCTTTTCATGGTTACTATCATATGTATCATTTTCACGGCCTACAGTACTATATTGTTGAGTTATATCATATTGACATGTATCATTTTCACTATATCATTTGGACATGTATCATCTTGACTTGTAACAATTTGAGTTACATAATTTATCAATTTTATTTATATCATTTCACTATATCATTCGGACATGTATCATCTTGACTTGTAACAATTTGAGTTACATAATTTATCAATTTTATTTATATCATTTGTACATGTATCATTTTTACTTATGTTGATTGTTGGACATTTATCATTTTAACATGTTTTTGATGTACTGGCATATTTGACTTTCACTTGTTTTAGTTATATATGATGATGATCTTATTAGTATTGACTTGTCAATTTATATATATTAAAAGTGGTCGATGATTTTTGGATGGATGTTTATTAAGTATGATGATTTTAATTTACTCCTCAGGATGGATGTTGTCAAATTCAATTAAATTATAGATATTTGACTCACTTGTTTTAATTATAGATGATGATCATGTTACAACAATTATATTGTTATTTAATCATATGAGTTAAATAATTAAATTACTTACTCTATAATCATATGAGTAATTTAAGAGGCATGATATATTTAACTAATTAAATTGAAATAAAACATATTAAATTAATAAATGGAAGCAAAACAAGAAGCATTTGTAGAAGCAAAAAAGGAAGCAAGGAAATTCCTATTCTATTCTAATTTATCAAGCAACGTCCCAACAAATGGCAACACTTGGTTGATTGAGAGTGGTGCCTCTCGTCACATCAAGGGTTTAGAGAACATCTCTCAGATTTGGTGATACGAGATTCAAGTGTTCAAGTAATAATTGGAGATGATGCAAGTTACTCTGTGAAAGGCGTCGGGACCTCCATCATTCACCTAGATTCAAGAATCACCTTGCAGTTGAGTGATGTACTATTTGTACTTGGCATCAAGATGAAACTTATCTCAATTTCAGCCTTAGAAGAAAAGGGGTATCAAGTAGCATTCTCTGAAGGAAAAGTTCTTGCATGGCCAAATAACTCTAACATCAAGATAGCCAGTGTGATTGGTGTTCGTCAAGATTATCTCTACAAGTTCTCCACCCATCCTCCACATGCCTTGTTGCATGATGCTTCAAGTTCATGTGAGCTTTGGCATAGAATATTTTCTCACATTCACTTTTGTGCTCTTCAAACCTTGGAGAAGATGGTCACCGACATTCACAAATTAAGACAGGATCATGATGGTACTTATCGAGGATGCGCATTGGGTAAGAATACTAAAAGACCTTTCCATAGTAGTGAAAGTAGATCTAAATATATTCTAGATCTTGTTCATTCTGATTTGTGTGGTCCAATGTATGTTGCTTCTTTGAGTGGTTTCTTGTATTATGTAATTTTTATTGATGACTACTCTAGAAAGACTTGGATTTATTTCTTAAAGACTAAAGAATCAAAGGAAGTACTTGAGAGATTCAAGGAATTCAAAGCTCAAGTAGAAAACTTGTTTGAGAAGAGGATCAAAGTTTTGAGATCCGATAACGGTGGAGAGTATATTTTTGGCAGCTTCCATAACTTTTGCATTGAAGCAGGGATTAAGAGGGAGTTTTGTGTCCCTTACGATCCTCAACAAAATGGTGCAAAAGAAAGGAAGACCGGAACCATTGTAGAAGCAACTAAATTCATGATTCATGATCAAGATCTACAAACCTTCCTCTGGTCCAAAGCTTCTAGGACAACTGTGTATGTCTTGAATCGATGCCCTCATCGCATCTTGGAGGACATGACACTTGAGGAAGCCTTCACAGGTGTAAAGCCTGAAGTCAGTCATTTGAGAATATTTGGTTGTCCTGTGTATATTCATATTCCTAAAGATAAAAGGACAAAATTGGAACCATTTGGAAAGAAGGGAATATTTGTGGGCTACATTAAGACTTCAAAATCCTACAAAGTTTACATTCCTGGTCAGAAGTTAATTGAGATCAAAAGGGATGTTGCATTTGAAGAATATGTTGCATTCAAAAGATCCAAAGGTCATCATATGGAGATAAACAATGAAGACCAAGAGTCTCCTCAGGACATGGAAGTTGACCATCCTGAGATTCAGAGGGAGACTACTAATCCAAAAGAAAATGATGAACCATTTGAGCCTTTGGAACCTACTGATGGGCCTACCAACATTGTCATTGGTAGAAAGAGACCTCTATTGGCTAGGCGAACAATGCAAGAGGCAAAAAATTTGCAGCTCCTAGAGGAACTTTCAAAGAAATCAAAAGACCTCGGAAGTTTTCATACTATGTTGCATTGATGAGTCAAATGATTGAGTCCGAGTCTTCCAGTGTTGAGGAAGCTACAAGTCAGCAAGTTTAGAAAGATGCTATGTCTTAGTAATATCACTCTATCCTCAAGAATGATGTTTGGGACATCGTACCTAGACCTAAAGGAAAATCTATGGTATCTTCTAAATGGCTTTTCAAAATCAAGCATGCAACAGATGGGAGCATTGAGAAATAGAAGGCTAGATTTGTGGCTAGAGGATTCTCATAGAAAGAAGGGATAGATCATGAGGAAACATTTGCTCCAATTTCTCATTATACATCTGTCGACACCATCATTGCTCTCACAACATCTAAGGGATTGAAGATACACCAAATGGATGTGAAGACAACATTTCTAAATGGTGGAATTGAGGAAGAGGTATATATTGAGAAACCTAACGGCTTTGAGGTTCATGGGAAGGAGTCTCATGTTTGTAGGCCGAAGAAGGCATCATGTGGCCTTAAGCAAGTTCCTCATGCTTAGTACGAAAGAATTGATCAATACTTGATGATTTTGGGTTTCTCTAAGAATGATGTTGATTCAAACCTTTACTTCAAGGTGATTGATGGTGAAGCATTGATCTTAGTTCTATATGTTGATGATCTAATTCTTACTAGAGAAGAACACCTCATTTTCAAATGCAAGAAGGAGCTAGCTTCTAAATTTGAAATGAAGGATCTTGGACTCATGCACTACTTTCTTGGCTTAGAAGCATGGCAAAAACCTGATGGGATAATTCTAAGTCAAAGGAAGTATACTATTGACATCTTGAAGAGATTTGGTATGATGGATTGTAAATCCATGTCTATGCCTATGTAGACTAACTTTCAAAAGCTTAAGGAGATTGCAACTAGTTCAGATCTTGTGGATCCTACTATGTACAGGAAGTTGATTGGATCATTGATGTATTTAGACAATACTAGACCAAATATTTTTTATGCAGTGAGTGCACTTAGTCAGTTCATGTGTGAACCAAAGCAAATACATCTAGTTGCAAAAAAGCATGTTTTGAGATACTTGTGTGGCATAGTTGGATATGGCTTGAGGTATTCTTCTGGTGTGGACTTGAAGCTGGATGGTTATACTTATTCTGATTGGACAAGGTGTGTCACTGATCAGAAAATCACCTCTGGATGTTGTTTCAGTTTGGGGTCTATTATGATCTCTTGCTGCAATAGGAAATAGTCTTCAGTGGCACTGAGCACCGCAGAGGCAGAGTATATTGTAGCATGTATGGCAACTCAAGAAGCATTGAGTCTTCATAAGCTTCTTATAGGATTGTTTGGACAATCATTGGAGCCTATTATCATTCATTGTGATAATCAAAGTCATGTGAAGCTTTTTGTCAATCTAGTGTTTCATGACAAAACCAAGAATGTTGAGACCAAATACCACTATATCAGAGATATGGTATTAAGGAAAGCAATTCAGTTGAGATACATTAGCACTGATGAGAAAATGAAAGACATTCTTACCAAGCCCCTCTCCAGAGTAAAGTTTGTGTACTTTCGAGACAAGCTTGGTATTGTGGAGAATGAAGCCCTAGCTAAGAGGGAGTCCCAGCTTCAATGATCTTCTATGAGTTGTTTTAATGCATTTCTCTCTATAAGAGAGATTTGAGGTGAAAGCCCTTGTTTCCACCCTCTGGGAGAGCCATGGTGGATGTCATGTGTGTGAATCCAAGACAACATCATGTGAGAGAGTCTGTGATGATTTTATTTTACTTGTGTTTTCACCCTCTGGGAGATCCATGGTGAACTTCACAATGATGTGAAAACATCATGTTGAGTGATAAGAACTTGTACATACCATACATGGGGTAGCCATGTTGGTTGATATCATGATGAGGTGATATGCTATCACGATGAGGTGATATGTTATCATGATGAGGTGATATGCTTCTTTTCTCACATGGGTGTAGCCATGGTGATTGACATCACGATGAGGTGATATGTCTTGTGCAGCTGGAAGTATTCCTCCCTATCTGAGAGGGAGTGTTAATGTTATAGCTTCAGTCATCATACTTCTAGGTGTGATTTATTTGAAGACAATAAATTGAATGTAGCCTTATGGCTATTCAATTTATATACATATTTGATTTGCACTATGGAAAGTGATTCATATTAAAGTAATGAAATAGATATTAAACATTTTTAATATTTATTTAAGTCGTCTCTTTTGGAAAAAATGCATTTTCTCTTGACGCCGACTTAATAATATAAAAAAGGCACGTCATTTTCTTGGCCCGACTTCCTTGATGAAAATACATGTCCTTATCTCACTTGCCTATAAATACAAGAGGACAATTATTCATTTGATCATCAAGTTCATTATCATTCGCATTCTGTAGAAGAAGCTCAGGCGCAAGCAATAGATTATCATTCTGTAGCAGCAATTCAATTTCAAGGAGAAACAAATTCATTTGTATCTTGCATCTAAGAGAGGTGATATCATTCATTGTATCAAATCAACATTGTGTTGTGTCTGAGTTGTAAGCAAATTTCTGCTCTTATTCTATCAATATATAAGAGATATATTAGCTGGGTTTTTCTCCCTCAGGTTGGAGGGTTTTCAACCCAAGGTATCTTGTTGTGTCTATTATCTTATGCGCTGAATTTTTTGGTTACTTTCAGTTTGAATTATCTAATCATTAAAAACTAATAGAGAAAAGTATTACATTTTGTAAAAATAAAACTTAGTACATAATTCAAAATTAGGAAATTTGATTAGTTAAAATTGTTCAAAAAGATTTGGTAGTATGGAATTATTTGTAGAAAATTAGTTGAATAGTTTCGATTAAAGGGGAAAACGGAAAACCTGGTTTTGAAGGGACCCAAAACCCTTTACAATAAAATATTGTTGATACTAAAAATAACATAGTCTAGTAGCAACCAGTCAACAACAAAATAAAAATCAAACAACACAAAAATAGAGGGCCTATTTCATATTCTTCAAGGTGTTCACCACCTCCATTTTTGCTTTGATACCATGTTAGTTTTTAATGATTAGATAATTCAAACCGAAATTAATCAAAAAATACAACACATAAGACAATAGACACAGCAAGATACCCTAGGAAAACCCTCCAACCTGAGGGGGAAAAACCCAACCAATATATCTCTTATATATTGATAGAATAAGAGCAGAAATATGCTTACAACTCAGGCACAACACAATGCTGATTTTATACAATGAATGATAGCACCTCTCTTAGATGCAAGATACAAATGAATGTGTTTCTTCTTGAAATCGACTTGCTGCTACAAAATGATAATCTATTGCTTGCACCTGAACTTCTTCTACAAAATGTGAATGATAATGAGCTTGATGATCAAATGAATAATCATCCTCTTGTATTTATAGACAAGTGAGATAAGGACATGTCTTTTCATCAAGGAAGTTGGCCCAAGAAAAGGATGTGCCTTTTTTATATTATTAAGTCGGCCTTAAGAGAAAACACATTTTTCCAAAAGAGACGACTTAAATAAATATTAACAATATTTAATATTTATTTCATTACTTTAATATGAATCGCTTTTCATAGTGAAAATCAAATATGTATATAAATTGAATAGCTATAAGGCTACATTCAATTTATTATCTTCAAATTAATCACGCCTAGAAGTATGATGACTGAAGTTGTAACATTAACATGAACATACATGAACATACAAAAAAATATTAAACGTTAAAAAAAACATGAATGAAATCAACCTATAGGAATAGAATTTATAGACACAATTACTTAAACATAGACATAATAAAAATCAAACCACTTATCTCTACTATGTTATTCTAGTTCCTTGGTTGAGTGTCCAACTCTTCAAAGGATAGAATTTTGAGACTTACAAAATCATTCACAAGTTGCAACAATGTGTTTTAAAACAAAAACTACATTTGAAGCTTAACACAACAATCTTATATTATTTTCATGTAGAATTTTTTTTTTTCTAATGAACATCAAAGAGATATATAACTATGGTCTAATACCTAGGACATCATGCATAAATTTTGTTAAGATTTTGTTAACATAAATTCATAAGTATGAGTTCAATTGCATTTAATAAAATAGCTTATCTATTAGAATTTTGAGGAAGTCAACATAAAAAAGGAGTTTCCATATTTACTACTTTTTGGAGAATCAATAAACCAAGTTTTAATTCTTTCTAAGATGCGAGTTAAGTGTATCAAGTAGAGGCTTCCATTTCCTCTAAAACTCTTTTTGTGGTAGTTTTCAACTTTGGTGATTTTGGAGTTGTTTTGGTTGTTCTAGAGTTGTTGCATATTTTCTAGAGTTGTTATGGCTATAATTTATCTATTAGAACATCTCTTTACTACCTTGTTTCATAAAAACTAAAATTTTCACCACCATCATTAGCATTAAAATATGTTTTCAATATAAATAAAAATATACAAATACATACATTATTAGTAATCAAACTGGTAGATAATTCATCACATAATCACATTAGTACCATTGTGACAATGGTTATAGGTGTTAAAGGAAGGGAATTTGTTTCCAAATTATAAGGCCAATAGTTATACCTCATCAATTGGTGGTTGGATGCCTCCCTCAAGTTAGCTAAATTATTATGTTAAATGTTTACTTATATTTTTTGAAATACTTTAATGTGTCTAAAGATTGTTATTCATTGTTATTTTTGTAGACCTATTTTAGA
Source organism: Sequoiadendron giganteum (assembly GCA_007115665.2). Taxonomy (NCBI): domain Eukaryota; kingdom Viridiplantae; phylum Streptophyta; class Pinopsida; order Cupressales; family Cupressaceae; genus Sequoiadendron; species Sequoiadendron giganteum. The sequence goes on along the minus strand of CM021103.1, from coordinate 269,953,048 downwards.
TTTATTTTTTACACGTAGATCACTTGTCATTTTTTTGATTCTACATTGATACATACTGAAGGGAACACAATATGTTGAGAGGGGGGTGGATCAATATATCAAATCTATTCAAAAATATTTAATTAAACATGTATCTCCAATCATGAAATATCAAACATGAATCAATTAAACTAACATAGATGCACACATTCACACAATGATCACCAGATACACATGGAAACCTGATTGAGACTTATCTCCTCTTGTTTCTGGTATAAGAGGACTCACAAAATTGTTTTTATAGTTTCTAGCAATATGTCCAAAATTATTGCATTTGTGATAGATAACATTGAAATTATACAAAGGTTCAAATGTATTTATAATTACAAAATAATTTATTCTTGTTGAATCCTTCCAACAATTCACAACCTTATGACCAAAAAAATTACAATTAAAACAATAACCAAAAAATGAATGATAGAACCTGGTATTGTAGCCTTATCCTCTTGAAGCTTGTCTTCAAGATCTTTTATTTTGTTTATGCACTGGAATGAATTTTTCATTCAACACCTTTCTTTTATTGATTGTTACAACTTTATCAAACTTTGAACTTCCAAAACCATTCCTTTCTAGATTCTCAACAACTAACTTCATAGGTTGTTTGTCACCTTGTTCTTTTGTTCATCAACAAAATCAAGACTAGTTTTGATATGTGGAAATCTCTAGCTTTATATTATCTAATCCAATATCTTAGTGGTCTTCCCAAACTTTAACTTCAACTAATGATTTATCTTCTCAAGATCTTTCCTCAGTGATGCAATCTTTGCTTCACTTTTTTCACAATCCTTGTCTCTTGATAGCAATCATTCAGTAAAAAATTCTTCAATCCTCTTTGCCTCTTCCACTTGAATCTTTAGATCAATGATCATATTTTCTACCTTCTCAATATTTTGAGATAGTTTGTCTTTAGCTTTCACTTCTTCTGTAATCCTTTTCCTCATCTTTGTGATTTCCTTACAAGCACAAAGTAATTCTTCCACAAGGTTTACTTTTGCATCATCTTCAATTTTGGACTTTATTTATGGATCTTCTTTAGAGGTTTCCATAGCCATGAAAAGAACCCTTTCTCCTTCAATTTTGGAAGTGCCTTGGTCATCATCATTGGATGAGTAGCATTCCTCATTGATAAATAATTTTTTTTTATTTCTCTAAATATTTTTCCCTTTTTGAAATGACTTCCTTTTATCATTGTTAGATTCCTTATGTGGAAACTTAGCCATGAAATGACCTACTTCACCATAATTAAAAAAAATTGAAAGGAAACTTACCTTTATACTCAGATCCTCTTTGTAACTTCATGACAAATTTTGCTTCTTCTGGATCTGATCCATTTTCTAAATCTAGGTCATCTTGCTTCTTGGACACCTTGAATGTAGCCTCTTTCCTTACAAAATTTTCATTCTCAATTCTCATTTCATAGGAAGTCAAAATTCCATGTAGCTCATCTATAGTTAGAGTATTCATATCTTTAGTTTCTTCAATAGCAGGAACTTTTGCATCAAACATTTTGGGAAGGGATCTAATTACCCTTTTCACAATCATACCTTCTTTCAGTTCTTCATCAAGACCTCTGATAGAATTGACAACCTCATTAACCCTAATTAGAAATGTTGCAAAATTCTCCTCTTTCTTCATTTTCAAAATTTCAAATTGACCTCAATGAGTTTGAAGATTTTCTTGTTTTACCTTGTCATCACCTTCATATACGTTGTGTAGTTTACTCCATACTTCCTTCATTGTCTTGCAATGGATGATCTTTACAAACTCAAAGTTAGATAATCCACATAGAATATCATTCCTTGCCTTAGCTTTATTTTCACAAGCCTTCTTTCCGGCCTAATCTCTTGGATGAATTTCAAGGATCTGATAACCATCCATAATTGATTTTCAAGCCTCAAACCCTAGGGCCATCAAGTATGCTTCCATCCTTACTTTCCAAAATGTATAATGTGATCCATCAAAGAGTGGTTCCTTGTTTGAATACAATCCTTTTTAAGCCACTGAGTGTTCCATCTCAAATCTACCTCAAGTTTTTAAGATTCTTTAAAGGAACTTAGCTCTAATACCAATTGAAGGGCACACAATATACTAAGAGGGGGGGTGAATTATTATATCAAATCTATTTAAAAATATTTAATTCAACATGTATCTCCAAATATGAAATATAAAACATGAATCAACTCAAGTAACACAAATGCACAAATTCACGCAATATACGTGGAAACTTGGAATGGGAAAAACCATGGTGAGAAGATTTTCTTGGAGCTACTATCCAAATCTAGCCTCATAGAAATACTGAATAAGATACAATCATGAAGTAGGCACCAACCTACCAGAGACACCAATGGACCCTTTTGTATTTGTAGGCACCAACCTACTAGAGACACTAATCCCCAATACAAAGATCTGACCACCAGCTCAATAAGTAAGACACCAATCCTACCAGATTACAAAGATAAAGTTTGTGGAACTCCAATATTGATTACACAACTTACACAAGATCTGAACTTCCTTCAGACACTCTCCCACATAGCCTATGATCTTCTAATGCTGGCACATAATGATTGAGATGCAACTCATATTAATTTACCCTTGCTCACATAATACACTCACACTCTCACACACATCATATCAAGTGATATCTAAAACTATGATGATTATATACATCTCATTGCATTAACATTATTTCATGTCTTCTAGGAGTCCCTTAACACCATCTGTAAATATTGAGGTTAGGTAAGGTGGACCTAAATTCAAATTTACATGAAACTGTAGCAGGTAGGTCCTAAATCAAATTTGTTTTTGCCAAAGGAGCATGATGTTGGGTGCTTCCTTCAAGAACCTTAATCCAGACCTATTTCACTATTCCATGCTATCATTGGAGGTCATACGCTTCAAGCCACTATCGCACAATTCTAGAACATCAACTAGTTAACTGACCGACATAGTGACCCTTTTGTCGCTTCAATCTTTGTTCCTACTAAACATAAATCTTGAAAATATAGAATAAGATAGAAAAAGTGTAGAAATACTCTTGTTTAAAACCATAGACCAAAACTCGCATCCAAGAAGAATTATAGATCATGAACATGTTTCCAGAGAAATCTCTCTGCCCTGAGTAATTGACCTCAAACATTCTGGATCAAACTTTTTGATTTCTTATATCAACATGAATAGATATAAGCATTATATTTCAAGCGTACTACAATCAATCTTCTTCATTGTACTCAAAATTCTTTGATATTCAAGCATGACTACATTTAATTCTCACTATTCAGCTAGCAATACTCCTTTGACATCATGGACAATACTCAACATTACTCCTTTGACATCAATGAAAACATATGTTCAACACATACCATTTCCCACAAAGTTTTTTATATTTTATGGTATGTTTTATCATTTTAGATGCTAGAAATTTAAATTTTTATTAATAGTTCATTCCTATATTAGGCTATATATATACTTGATCCAAGCGCTTGTGGATCTAGTTCTATATTTTTTTTCATAACATAGTCACACAATTTCATTCCTATATTGACAAAGCACATAACTCAACCCATAACCTTGCTCAAATTTGATGATTTGTTTCCTTGATGCTCTCCCTCTAAATCTAGACACTATAAAAGGGTTTATCCTACATCCATCTTAATCAAAGGATAGGTGGATACAATAATTAAATAGGATGTAAAATAATCTCAATAATCAAAGATAACTAATAATGAATAAATTAAGATATCTAATAAATTATAATTATCTATAAAATTTGCATTGAATATTTCTAATATAAATAAAATATCATTGCCATTTAATCTATAATAATAATTCAACTCAATACAATAAGACAAATAAATGATTAATATATGACCACATTAAATTTTATTTATCACATTAAATTCTTTCTTCCCAAAAACCCAAAATGGGCTGTGACACTCAAACTAAAATGAGGACTTTAGTTTCAAAACCTAAGTACATATTTGATATTCTTCATAGATTTCACCCAAAGGATTACAACCATATGTCTCATTATTTTAGTCATGAACCAAATTTATCACCTAGTGTTCCTTACCTAAGGTTGATATATGTAAATAAATATAGATTACCATGTTTTAAAAAAATTATCTACTTTTCTATATGTGTTATATTTGTGGAAAATATGAATCTCCACGAATCCTAAATATTGGTTCTAAAACTTAGGGCAAGGTATATGGTAACAAAAATAGTGGGAAAGATGTATGTGTATATAGTTACATGAATGGACCAATTCTTATGAGTGGGTAAACTCACTTTCAGCTTTAGGCTCTACAATTCCAAGTGGAATGTTCCCCAAGGTCTCAAAAATAAGATAATTAAGTAAAAAAAAATCAATTAGATCCAAGTCCCATAAGCAGCCATACCCAAAAAAATTTATGAACGCTAATATTTGTAACTAAGTTTATGCTAGAATTGACTGCACATAGATCTACAAGACCACCAATAAGCATATTATAATAATTCACTCCTAAAAAACATCAAATTACAATATTTATATTATTCTCCAATAAATAAATTCAATTAACATTACATAAACATGGATAAGAGAAGAGTGTAACAATATGGTCCTCCAATATTTTAGTTTTAGGATAATACAAGATATGACATAGTTTACAATATTGAATCATATAGGTATGGTGAAATCTAAACTAGTATTACAACTAATAAGAGATATTATTATAATATAATTTGTTTGGCCCTTCACCAATTAGATTGGTGCCTACTCTATTGGGAAATAGAGTCTCAACTTACAAAGAGGATGAGAACATATCTATAAATCAATAAATGGAATACATATTATATATAAATAACCCCAAAAGATAATAAATCTATAAATTAACATAATTAGGTATCTCTTACAGATCAATAGTACCCCAAATGTAATAAAAGAAGATCATTAAAAAATATTTTGTGATACTTTATAACTTTTATCATATATTAATCAAATATTATTATAATCACGGTTGCAAATGTGGTAGAGATTCTAAAACCTATCATGAAGACATAAATTTAAGAAAAAAAACCTTACTAGACCACCTCTTCCTATACTCTACAAATATGATTCATCATTTACAAAGTTGTACATTCATCATTTGATACCTTAGAACATGCTTGAGATAATTATAATAACAAATTGACTCAATTACCAACCCTCATTATATCTTACAAACATGTATATAATATCATTACATTAAATATTGATGCTTGGGTAGGAGTATAGGAGTGTTCAATGAATTTATAGGTTGCTCATGTCTATTTTTCTAACTTCACATGAGTGTGCACTTGAAAATTTTCCCCTTGGATCATCAACCATATTCCTTTGTACACAAACCATGTCTTCAAAGGGTCCATAGGTACATAGATGCATTTAAAAGTTTTACTCTATCGAATTGTATCCATTTGAGCCATGTATATTAGGTTGTGCAAGGGGGTAGGTAGGTTTTTATGTTAAAATGGAGGGGTGCTAAAAATATACATGCCAAAGGGGAAAGAAATTTAAAAAAAATCCTAAAATCCTATATCACAAGGTTTAAGGACTTTGAGGGATGACATTGTTAAGAAGGAAAATCCTAAAATTATAAGAATAGGGGGAACGGGGAACTTGAGGAATGACATATTAAGAAATTATATCTTAAAATCTTAAAATATATGGAAATTGGGAGAAAGGGGGAATTTGAAAGAGTGACATGTTTGGAAGGGAAATCTTGAAATACCAAAATTAGGGGAAATGGAGGAATGGGGGACTTTGAAGGAATATCATGTTAGAAAGGGAAATCTTAAAATCCATAAATTAGGGGAAATTGGGAAATAAGGACTTCAAATAAATGACATGTTAGGAAATTAAATCTCAAATTTTAAAATCAAGGAAACAAGAGGGTTGGGGGACTTCGAAGGAATGGCATATTAGTAAGAGAAATCCAAAAATCAAGGGAAAATTGGGAATTTGGACTTTGAAGGATTGATATGTTAAGAAGGGAAATACTAAAATATTTAAATCAAGGGAAATGGGGAATGTGGACTTTGAAGGAATCACATGATATGAAGACAAATTAAAAAACCCCAAAACTATGATAAATGGAGGAATGCAGACTTTGAAGGAATGACATGCCAACAACATAAATCCAAAAACTCTGCCCAAGCCTAGGAATTAATCTAACCTTCACACTTAGATTCTTTTTAAATTTAGGCTTATGAAAAATAATGGAGTGATCTGTAAACGGATCTAGACTAATTGCATTTTGAATGCTTAATTAAAACAAAGATTTATCCAAGTTAATCGGAACAAAATTAACTCATAGAAATAATTAAGGTAACAGGAATTAACAAAGAGATGCCAACAGAATGAGAGAGAAGAATAGAGAAAGAGATGCGAACAGAGTTTGATTACGGAGTTCGTCACAAACGTGACTACATCTCCGGGTCCGCTCCAATAGAGTGAGACCGATCCGATTAATCTCCAAAAATAGAATTACAATTGCACCAAGACCATCTCTTCAAGTACTTCGGTAGCATAACAATACTCCGTCGTACGAAAATGACTCAAAAATCTCCACAAGTTCCCTCGTTCGTATCACCTATTCTCCACTATGTCACATGTATTTTCTCCCCTTTATATACATAAAATTAAGCCAAATAAAACTTAACAATCAAAACAACAAAAACAACCCCTCTACCAAACATTACAAGTCGTTTACAACCTCTTCAACAATTCGTACAACAACATATTTGTCTTTTGACCAACTTTGGTTATAGGAGTTAGGGGTAGTTTAGCCAAATTAGGCTATTTGTTGACATTCAGACTATAATCATCGAAGAAAAGAAACCAAGCTCACAATAACAAAAAAGTTGTTTCAGTGGCGCAACGGTGGATAATATTTTTGGTTGGACAGGGGTCGGCAGTTCCAACCCCGCGGGCCAACGTTTGTTTTGAACTCCGCCGAATCTTCACAACAAAACAGACTTGTGACAACAGCACGCAATGAGTTCGCTCACGGGTGTAACGGTTGAACACCCGGCTCCGATGCCTCAGGTCGCGGGTTCGAATCGGCTTATCAACTATTTTGTTTCACAAACAAACCAACAGTCTCTAACACCGATGATGGAGGAGATAGCCATGCGGGGCACCCAACACATGCCACGTGGTAGAATTTGATTACAGTATGATTCACAATTAGCTGCCACATTAGAGAGAGCCACGTCACCCGTACGGACGGACACGCGTCAATAGATGATTGGTCCGTACATGCGAGTCTCCTACCACGTGTTGGACCAGAATTCGCACACTTGTGTCCGTACAGTACGGACGGGACACGTCAGCATGTTGACATCATCAATTGTACCTTCAAGTTGACTGAAGTTTGACTTCTTGTAACTCAAGCATACAATGTCCGTTTTCAATGAAACGAATGCCATCGGAATCGTCTCGACGAGCTCTTCGCAATGATGCTGGTTCCGTCGATTTCCATGACGATGAATTTTTCTGCTTCTTGTCGGCTCCTGGTACGCTGTTTGACCAAACCTTTGACTGGCCATAACTTGTGCAAACGGACTCCTTTTTGCTCCGTTCAAGTTGCGTTGAAATCGGGACGCTCAGATCTTCCTAATGGTGCTGAAATATAGAGATTTGGAGACACTTCCTTTTTCAATGAAAATATCCACCGGATCATGGAGGAAGACAATAGAATTACCAAGAGGATAATTGAATAATGTTTTAATCAATTATCAATTATGGGGTAAAGTAAGGGTTTAGTGTTTAGGTTTTGAAAGAAAACCTAGAAAATTTCAAGAAAACCCAAAAGAAAGGAAAATATTTAAAATATTTAGGGTTTAGGATTTTGGTTCAAAGTTCAACAAGTTCTAATAGGAAAGGAAAGGAAATAAAGAGAACATAATACCTATAATTTTTTAATCATTGGAGCAGCTAATAATATGTTAAATGTACTTAACTATCTATGTTACTCTTTTTTTATAGTAATAAAGTAGAAGTGTCTGAATGTGTTTTCCAATAGTTTGTCTGGACCTATTCTTGATGATTCCAGTAATTTGACCTATGAGCACAACTTTCTTGATAGATATGGCCATAAAATTGCATTTAGAGATAGCATATTGTTATCTAGACCCTGACAAATTATTGCACTAGCCACTAAAATAGTGAGATTTTGTAGCTCTCCAACTTTAGGAGGAGTACTTCCATTGAACTGATTGTGAGTTATATCAGATTAGGTCCTTTGCTAATTTGATCAAGAATTTGGCCATGGAAAGAATTCTTTGTGAATTGTGAGTATTATTTCTTGAAAAAGTGAAGAACTCCATTAGTTAGAGGGAACCTTTCTGCTTAGTTGATTAAACTAGACTTGGACATTGGAGAGACGGGTAGTTTCCCAAAAATTAAGGTAGACAACCGTTGAAATTAACGCTCGACTGCTTTACATCCCTTGATATTATAGTGCCAAGTTGAGGATCAATTTTTTCTATACCTGTCTGCACACAATTAAAGTCATATACATGGAGGGAACTTAATTCTTGTATGACCATATTAGAAAAATTTTAACCTCATGATTGCTTGTTATTTAGAAATATATTTTTCAAGAGAGTATGGAGATAACCTACATGTCCCAAACTTGTTTTCAGGGACTACATTCAAGAAATTAGTTAAAGGAGGTGATTGTTGTGAGTATGGAGACAACCTACAATGGGCTTACATGTATGAGTCTATTGCTTTGGTCACTCTAAGGTTCTTATGCTTGGTTGTCAATGAATTTCAATTAACCATTGACTTGTTTATCAACTTGCTAGGAACAAGGATGTTGGGAGGTGTTAAAGCATCCCATCTTGCAAGATTGCTTGGGTGATTTTGAGAAGCAGTAGTTTCCTGAGAACATTATCTCCCATTGATCTTGATATTCTTAAACTTCTCCCTACTTTGAAATGTGTGTTTTCAGATTAGGTTAAGACCAAGGTGGGAAGTTGGACATGATTGTTGGCAAGAGAGGAGAGAGACAATGGTTTTGGGTGATTAGTTTGGAAAATTTGAAATTGAAAGTCAGAAAATGGAGGAGAATGTTGCATGTGTAATGAATTGTGTTGTGAAGGAGTGTAATTTTGATAACTCTGTTCTACAGGGGCCATGTGAGGTAGAGGTTGCAATCCAATCGAACAATCTTGATGTAGGTAATGAAGTTATATTGATAGATGAAGAATTTTTAGAAGTGGAATTTATGCGAATAAAATCTAATGATGTGTGTAAAATTTCATCTTCCACAACCAAAGATGACACTATGGAGTTGTCGACTGATGAGGAAGAGGGAGAAACTCCCATGGAATTATCTACTCGAGGAAATCAACCCATTGATTATACTTTTGATTATCCAACATCTGCTAGCTCCTAATCAATTGACAAGGTAGAGGATTCACTACAAATAGTATCTGATATCTTGGAGAATGTCTCACAACTGGCTGATAATGAAGAGCATAAAGAGAAATGTGCAGACACGAGGGAATTTGAATATGATGGAAAATACATTGATATGCTTGTGAAGGAGAAAGAGAATGATGAAGATATGGAAAACTCATTGACCAAATGTTTAACTGAGACCCTAGAAGTTTCTAATGTTGGCCATACAGATGGTCTCTATGCTGGAACTTCAAGTTTCTCAAGTTCCCAAGATTGTTTTGATTTAAATAAGTCCTCAAACAATGTTGCTTTAGTAAAAGAGATGGATAGTGATGTTAGTTCCTCAAAATCAAAGTTACAGTTCTTTGTTAGGACCATTCTAGATGGACGCACTATAGTCCTTTGTGCTAGCTTGATTGATACAGTTATTCTATTTACTGGGATAATCTTGTCAAGAACTAGGCTACCCACATATGAACAACGTCTCATCTATTGTGGAAAGCAATTGCAGTAGGATCAAAATTTGGCAAACTATAATGTTATCAATGATGCAATGCTTCATTTGGTTGGTCACATGAGAAGCATAACACTTTCACTTTCTTGGAGGCTTGTTAATGATTTAGTGAGCATTATCTGGTTGCTATGTGGCAAAAGTGATAGACCAAATGTGCTACAAGATATGATCTAGGACCGAGTAAAATATTTCTTGAACATGGCTACAAAACCAGCACCTCCTTCAAATCATATGTAGGTCTTTCAGCTTGCAGGGGCTACCTAGGCTTTGGTGATGCTACTGCTTTCCCCCCTAGATAGAAATTCTAAGTGTGCAGAAGAATGTATTAAACTATTTATGTCATCCAATGATGATTATTTTCCAAATCATATTCACTGCTATCGTGCTCCTATTCTTTTGGACTTTTGCAAGTTGCTAGCCAATAAAGCTCCCAATAACAGTTTATACCCAGTCTGTCGTAGCTCTTTAGCCTCTCTGTTGGACACAATCGGTGTTGCATCAACTATTGTACGAGAAATTTTCTCTTTTCCTGAATGAGCTGTCAAATAGGTTGTCATCAAGTTTGCGTTGGACCAGAAAGGCTTGTGCATTTAAAGATATTGTTGTAAATAATTTTTTACCTCTCAAAGAAGGGAAGGACATCACAAATTTTATAATACCTCTCTATAAAGCCACAAAATCTTGTAAAGGAAGTGAATCCCACAAGCCATAATATGCTTTTCATATGGTCATCACTGAAAAAAAGGTGTTCGAAATCTGGTCATCACTGCTAAGTTGCTAACTATTATGTCAACTTGATTAGAATCTTAGAAAGTGAATCCCACATGCCATCATATGCTTTTCAGGAAGCTGCTTCTTGAAATTGACAGTTTCCTTGAAGCTATTGAAGATGTTCTTGTTGCACCATTTTATCTTTTAGTCAATTAGCACATGTTTGAATTTAGTTATTATTAGATATCATTTTTTGGGAATGAAGTGTGTGTTTAGCATGAAGCAATTTATGTGACATGTCTTTTATGAATAGTGGTTAACAAGAACCCATCTTTCATTAGCTTGCGATGCCCTTGACACTGTTTGCAGTAGGTGATGGTCATTTATTGGTAATCATCTTGCAGAATTTTTTGATGTCATTTTTGAAGACTAGAAAAATAGAAAATGCATAACAAAAAATTAAATTATGCTCTTTCATAAATAATATGAAAGCATGAGTATGTACATAATAGAAATAAAGATGCACCTAGATTCCTCAAAATGTAGAATGGGTTGATAGTAAATGGAAAATCTAATTGTTTTCTGTGAGCCTATCAATCTATGTAATTGCTTGATTGATCATAAAAATCAAAATGGCTTAATATTTCCTTGTTAATCTTAATGTACTTTTTATTTTGAATTTCTGATTGTAATATAGCTAATCAGATGTGGGAGATATGTTGTCTCTCCAGAGTTACATCCCTTTGTTCCATGTATGCTTCATTCTTTTATCATGTAAAAAGTTGTTTGATTCAACAGTTTCTTCTATTATAGCAACCTTTATTAATCTTCTTTAAATCTAAATTGTCAACTTTCTAAATTTACTAGTATCAATATTGAAATCCTTCATATTGTACATGTTTGTCTTTTCCTTCAACTTCCATTTTTTCTTGGTGTTGCCTTCTAATTGTTTATCACGTGCCTCTTCTTTGTCTTTAATGGCGTAGTGAAGATATTCAAAGTCCTCAAAAGCAATCATTGTCCTACTTTCCTCTACTAACTAAGCACTCAATTTTTTATTGCCCTTAATTTGAATTATGTCTCTGTTACTTTTATGCTCTTTAATTTTATTTTTCAATTTTCCCTATGTTATGTTCCAATTTGTTCTTGTGTTTCACTGAGTTTGAAGGATAGGGTGATTTGGGGGTGTGGGGAAGTGATTTCAGTGATGCCTAAAATTTTGCAAATATTTGGGATAGTAGGGCTTGGATGTTAAAATCACTTAAACAAACTAAAAACAATAGAAATTCTAAAAAATAAATACATTGTGTTGAATTTGCAAAAACAATACTCCCCTATTAGCTGTTTAGGGATTTTTAGTATTGTTTTCTTTTAGAAGTTACCTTTTTTTTAAATTATGCACCAAATGGAGCATTCTAGAAGATGTTATGTGTCTTCAAAAACATGCGGTGTCATTTAAGCTCGAGTGTCTTCAGTTTCTAGAAATAATTCTCTGCATGCTTTCATGGTGATGGGCACAAGTGTGAAGGTAATTCATTCACTCCTTGTTTTAGAGATATGCACATCTCATCATATGAATTTTCATGCTCATTTTCTTGGGTTCTAAGTAGTGATACTGAAGATCTTATTTTAGTTTAGATTGGTTTATTATCATTAGCGAATCACTCTTTGACTTAGGTAGAGGCTATCTACATGATGATATAATTAAAAACAATTTTTGTAAAGAGGGAGCAAATTGTCAAGTTTATTATAACCTTTTACTTCTACAAAGAATTCTCATTACAATTTATTTTTAAAATAATATTATTACATTATATTTTATATTAATAATTCAATATAAATATAATATATTATTTAATTAATATACAATATATATTTTATTATTTTATATATGACAAGTTAAATTGTATTTAATAGGGGGGAGACTAGATCTTTTTATTTCTACAAAGAGTTATCATTTCAATTTATTTTTAAAATAATATTATTACATTATATTTTATATTAGAAATCATTCAATATTAATATAATATAAGATTTAATTAATGTACAATATATATTTTATATATGACAAATTAAATTGTATATGATAAGATGAGAGACTAGATTTTTTGACCTCTTACTTCCAAGAGGATGCTTTAGCCAATCAAGCTAGACCCCCCAACTCTAATATAATCATACTTATTATTATATAAATATATTTTATTATTATTCTTATATATTATATTTTATAATAATTATTATTAAATATAAAATTGAAATTATTATTATTATTGTTTATAATATTCTATAATATAAATTATTAAATACTAATTCAAAATTATTATAATTAATAACCAAAGTATTTATATAGTATAAATTAAATTAATATACAAATATATGTAATCTTTATTTATATTATATTATATTATTTATATATCATTTATTTATATTTATATTACACATTATACTATACAATATCAAAATACTATAATATATATTTTATCATTTCAGTGTTTCAAAAATTTCACATTTCATGTCTAGTGTGATTAAACACACTTATATTTATCTGATTGACTATTGTGTACTTGTATATCTAAAGGCATTCAATTGCATATTATCATTTTTGAATACAAAGAAAATATTGAGCACATTGAGAAGGTGCATATGTTGGGTTCTTGTACCTAAAATGAATCTAGACTTTTAAAAACATTTTAAAAGTTTGATTATCTTGCAAACATAACATGAACTTGTTGGTAATGGAACCTAATTATCTTAGAGGTTTTATTTCACTCATGTTTGAATCCTTGTAAATGAATGCATAGTTGATTTAAAGCTACCACTAATCCATTAAGACCATTTTACTTAAACAAAATGGTTTGCTAAATGACCTGCCAATTCACCTCATGGACTACACAAACGCATGTAAAAAAAAAGCCCAAAATTTTACGTGATTGACCTTCCACACCTCTTTGGCGTACCCATTGCACACCAAAGTGCAATAGCTAGTATTACCTCTATGGTCATCACCAAAAACAATATTGATACTAGTTTTATTTAAGGGAGTTATTTAAATTTGTTAATGAGAGGGATGGCAAAGTAAGGCGCATCTTTCAAAGAACACTTAGCTTCACTTACATGTCTCTCCTCTGCAAAATATTAGTTTCTTGGATTGAACTTTACATAAGAGTTGTAGGGCGTAAGGAGTTTTTTCCTGCTTTAGTTTCACTCAAAAACCAGTAGAGGAATATGACTAATGGCGCTCTTCTTGCATCCAATATATACATTTTTAAATAAAAGAAGAAATAATTACGAATTCTTTTCTTTTCCATCACCTTTACGTTTATTTTTCATCTCAATGTTGCAGAATTTGTCATCCTCAAAATTAAAACTATATACTTTTAATTTCTAAATTATACACCAAAGATTGATTTATGTTGTCTGCAATTTATTCAACTAATTATTAATGTAAATTAAATATCGTCTGCCTAAGTAAATGAGAAACTCAAATCAAATGTGTTCTTTCAAGTGTGGAGGATTAGGGCTTTTTAGAATTTTATTCCTCCCACACTGGATCGTACCCCAACGACACTGTTTAGGATTTTATTTCTCCAGGACACTCAAACTACAGCCGTGGGATCAGAACATATCGACGGCTGTTATTTTTGGATGTTAGTGTAAAAAAAAGCATGATCTAACCTCTTTATATTGGCTGTATAGCAGAGAAGCAAGGGCAAATTGTTCTTTATTTTGTTTGTTGTTTTTTATTTTTTTGGTATGTTCGACATGGCCATGCCTCCTTTCTTCCTTCTGCTTGCAACTTTTTCTTGTGTTTTTCCTTTCTCTTCTGTGTTTTATTTATTTTCTGTGTAAGATTTCTTGGTATTTCGTATCTGTTATTGTGTTGTGGGTGTGGGTGTTGGTTTTTCGATGGGATATGGAGAGCTATACATCCTACCGAGTGGCTTATTGGAGATGTGCCTGAAAATGGTCAGTACTTTTGATATTCATTTTATCTAGTTTTGTTTTGATGATTTATAAGTTTTCAATAGTTGATGTAGAAGGAAAATTGTGTATGTTAGTATTGATGATTATCTGTTGTTAGTTTTATTTTTGCACGATATGTTTTGTTGTTAGGTGTTATGTGAATCTATTGTTTTTGTAACTACATTTTGCTTCAAGTTGTTTACATCATTTATTAGGAAATAACTTGATCAGATTTTTATTTATCGAACAACAGAGACCCATAACTGCTCTGAATTTAACTTTCATATCTGAAGCTTGAACATCTAGTAAAATTGTCTATTAGGATTGCATACTCTGTTGTTCTATCTATTGAAATCTTTTGTGGATATTGTTTCTCTCAAAAACTTGAATGATTGATTTCAACAATGCAAAGCATTAATTATACAAGATGTTTTTTTTTGAATTGGTATCACAACCTTTCTAGGAGTTTAGCAGTGTTTTTTCCTACTTTTTTCTCTGATTCCTATTTTTAGCCCTTGACATCCTTTGTAACGTAACCCTTTGAAATTAGTGTTGTTTGTAAGCTGCTCTATTTGTTTACATTCTCTCTCTAAACCAAGAAGAGACTCAGAAATGCCAAAGACATATTGAGTCTGCATGATGCTCTCAGCTTTACCAGTAGCTGCAACTTTCTGCCAGTCATTACAAGAATTAGTCACTTGTTTGTTCTCCAAGTCACGGTCATCTTCTCTATTATCAGTGGAATTATTGTCCATTGTTTCTAAAGAGTTAATTTTGTCTTCAATATACCTCTAGTTAAAGTTGTACTACTTGCATGCTTAAATGATGAAATGGGTGTTCTCGTTACATGACCATCCACAATCATTAAGACTACTTCTGAATTACTTTCCTCAGCTTTTCCAAAGTCCAAAACATCTTTTGATTGTGTTAGCTCCATATTTTCATAATCATAAGTACTATATATAGAAAGTACAATGTGATCAGTTTGTGAGGTGTTCCCTGTACCCAGACTATGAGTGCTTGAGCTTTCCTCTATTTTGAAAACTGAGGTATCTTTATATGATTTCCACCCTTTGTACAAAACCCTGCCTTGGTACTTAGTTTGATTGACTGTATCTATCTTGACAAAAGTACTCTTACTAGCGCTTGCACCTCAACGAGGTGCAATGGTTACACCGATAGCAGGGTATACTCTGGCAATAAATTAAAGGGCAGGGGTAAAAATCACAACTAAATGTAAATTGCTTTTCTTAAGACTAACCAAATCGGTATGCTATGCTAAATGGTTTCACAACATCATATTTTTTGTACAATGAAAGAAGACCTGTAACTTGAAAGGTCGATTGGATTAAGTACAGTTGTTGCTGGTTAATGATATACCTTGTAACCGAATGCAACATAATGGAAAATTGCATGTTGCGAGAAAATATTTTAATAATACAAAAATTATTTTATGACACATGAAGCATAACCAATTCTTGAGGAAAAATATAAATACATCTTCACTTTTTATTTAATAGATTGAGGAAAAAGCTCACACACTTCATAAAACCACCCTAAAATGAAACATAACCCTACAAAATGGTGGCCTTTCTACTAAAATGCATAAAACATGAAGGACATAAAGCTCGTATCATTGAGGTGACCGAGTATAGGGAGAGCTCATCTTGAGAGCAAAAAATTATCAGTCATTTTTGTACTATTTAACCCTCATAAGTGCAGGATTTTCTTGAAATGATTTGCAATTATGTACTTGAATTGCTTCTAGATATAACTGTTATATTTTTGATATCCAGAAGCATTTAGAAGGAATTCAAACACTATTATGGGCCGTGGACTGTGTAAATGTCTATTATTGCAATTACGTGTTAAAAACACACCCCCCTGTGGATTGTTTGTCATTTATTACCCATGTTGATGTCAAGTTACTATAATCAGAAAATCCATATTTGATTTGAAGTGTAGATTAAATGCAACCATATAACAATAGGAACCACTTCTCCATTGAATCTCATATTTTGGATAAAATTTCATTCACCAAAATCAGAAAATCCATATTTGATTTGAAGTTAGATTAAATGCAACCATATAACAGTACGAACCACTTCTCCATTGAATCACATATTTTGGATAAAAACTTATAACAAAAGGTAGTAGACCTGTGATTTCCCAGCATCTCTACTTTCTTGCAGTGCACAGAGTGGTGCTAGGTCCTGCAAAATCTTCTTCCCTCAATTTAATCCTCTTCACTCAGTTTTACAGAGATGGAGATATTAATCATAAAAGCAATACATACACATATATGAAAGTTACTTTGACAGCAGTAAATGGACAATGGGACTTGAGATGAACAATAAGGAGCTGAAGGATAAGCACAGTGAATTCTCTCTTCACTTCATTCTCCTCATATCTGCCTCAAACAATACTATTTTGTTCACAAGACTGTACAGACCTGACTTAGGTGGGGTTAGAATCTTCTATGAAGATAGGATGGAATGCAATGGACTGGATAAGACTCAAGCATATGAGATGGATTAGTACACTTGCGAGACTAATCCCTGTTAATTGACCAGGAATTCATATAGATCGACTAAATGAATGAACTTAAAAGGACACGAATAGCAATTGCTTGATCACTCTGCATTAGGGTTATAGACGGACTCAACCTGTGACTCTTTCCTACCAAACTATAAATACCATAAAACATAGAACAGAAAACACGGTTCAGATCATTTCAGGTCATAGCTAGAAACAGAGATGGAAGCCTCAGGACCTGCATGTATGTAGACAAATCAAAGCTTTACTCTGGGTAAAGGGATTGTAACCATTTGGGATAGCTATAAAGGGAGTCTTCTGTTTTAGACAAACCCCAAATAGGGCCATAGAGCCCTTGAATTGACAGCTTAAGGTTCTTCACAGTTTGCGTAGATTTGTTTGTGATAGCTGCAGAATATCTGTAGTAAGTCTGTCCACTGTAGCTCCAAGAGGAGGTCACTGTTTGTGATACCACAAGTGGGGTGTTGCCTGCGGACGATGCATTCGGATTAGAAACATGATTGCTGCTAAAAGTATGCACCTTTGTTCAATATTTGAAATTTTCAAAGAGTAGGCTATATTACTAGGAAATTGAGGATTACCTGCCCGTGAAGGAGATGGTTTGGGCTTGGTTGCTGGAGATGGAGGTGGCATGGGTGTGTTTGTTGGGGCGGGAACAACAACTGCACCGTAATATAAACCAATTAGTTCAATCAACCTTATACATCAAACTATGAATCAACAAACCAAACCAGCTTTGAGTATATGCATAGAATTTTGAATAAAAATCAAGTACTGCAACAAGGACATGGATTTTGATTTTTTTCAAGAATTACCTGGAAGGAGCTGATTGAAGCCAGCACCTCCATTTAGTCTGGCCAAAATACCAATTATAGGGCCATTGTTATAAGTGGCAGGCTCTGTCTGCTCATAGTTGTCTCTTTCATCTGCAAAATTATCATTTCCACCAGGACCTCCAACGATAGCACCCACCAAAACATTAGGGTCACTGCTCTTCCTGCTAAACCAAGTTGCATAACCCCCCTTGCAGCTCACAAATGATGAGTCCACTTTGTATGATAGCTGCCATATCCAACCATATAGCTCATTGCTCTTGGGTTGTCTCCAAGGATATAATCGACCTGCAATGGAATCATGAAAAAATATAATACCTTAGCAGGTGGGCAAACAGAACTTGGTCAAGAGCAGAGCCTACGAAATGCTGAACTTTAGTGTGCAGTTCAGAAGGCAAGATATATGAACAGATGAAATAAATGGAACAACCTTTCTATGAACAATTTCAAATCCAGGCAATGATGCAGATTCAGTTCATGTTTACCTGAGATTTGGCTAAGGCTAGAAGCTCTGAGGGTTGCACAGAACCCATCGGGCACTGGAGGCTTTTGCCAGCAGAAGTAAGGTATTTCTGCACATACAGAAGCCCACCAGGCGTTCTCTGCACATTTCGGTTTCCTTTCTGCATGCACGCACACAGGAAGTACTCTGCCTTTTCCTGGTAGCCTTGCAACACAGACTCACTTTGCTCTCCCCTATCTTGCATAAGGAACTGCAGATAACCCAAATAACCAAGTAAAAAATACTGTCATCGCTGAGTAATCATAAACAGAACATAGATAAAAGTAAATTTTATCATTGCCCACCTTGGATGCCAAAATTTGAACTCCCGCATACTTGACATCCAAACTGAATTCTGTCATCGCCCACCCAGTTCCACCCAGGGGACCAGCATTGTTAATTAGGTACTCCATGCAAGATAGATCCCCAATGGCTTCATGAAGCCATGCTGCTGCCCAAAGAAGCTCATCCTGGAAAAGTTGCATGTAGTTGTTTAGTCAACTAAAAGAGATAAACGCTTACCAGAATCCGTCGTTTGCAACAACCTTAATTGTAAAAATAAGGCATTGCTAATATTTAGCGTTAATCCTTGTAAGAAGAGAATAAAACAAATAATCCACGCCAAAATGGTCTACAGAGTGAATCGGACTTCCCGCATATCCACTCTTAGAACCATAGTACTTTCGTGCAACGGTGATGCTGCTATCATATTTGCCTCTGTGCCCAGCAAAGGAGAACAATATATCCCCATTGTTTTGATGAACCATTGAAATGCCATCCGCATCCAACGATGCCTTAATTTTAATCTCTTCCATTTCGTCATCTCCATAGACACCAACGCCACTATCAACTTGCTCTTCTATGTCTACAATAGATTCAGCAGCTCTCTCTGCGGCTCGCAATGACCACCTCATCTTCAACTGACGAATGCGAACTCTTGTCTTCTTCATCAGAATCCTCTTCCCTCAAGAAATAAGCCTGACCATTATTAAGCAAATGCATATGAAAATCTGCTTCTACGCCATTCACAGACATCGTCACAATTTTGTCGTTGAGCTTCAGAACACCCTGAAATTTACCAAACCTAACATACCAAGGCGTGCGCTTAAATGTCCTGTCTTGCTGCTGCACTACAATTATGTCTACAACACCACCAAACGGGTGCAATGGGGCAGCTACAGAAGAAATGTAATTGCTGAGCCTTCCATACATCTTTACTAGTCATAGAATTCCTTAATTTCCTTAAAAAATAAGGTAACAACCCATAATATCTTCTCCTCAACACAAAAACCTAAGATTGAACTTTTTTCTCTGACTCCTTTTTTAAGCCCTTGATATCTGTGTAACCCTTTGAAATGTAACCCTTTGAAATTGAGATTTTCTGATTGGTTTTGCACTGTAAGTTGTGATGGCTTATTTCTATTGTAGAAGGCAATTATAGTGTAAAGGATATTCAAGAATGATAAATTACATTTGTAACCCTTTGAAATTGACATTTTCTGATTGGTTTTGCACTGTAAGTTGTGGTGGCTTATTTCTATTGTAGAAAGCAATTATAGTGTAAAGGATATTCAAGAATGATAAATTACATTTTCTCTTTACTTTTTCTGCAATTTTTTTTTTTATAAATCAAATCTCAAATTTTTATTTATTTTAATCATTATTATTGCCGGCAACTGATGAAGATTGTAGCAGGATATCCTAATGTACCTCAAGCTTGATGGCACTATCCATCATTTGGATGCCAAATTGAAATCTGTGACAATCAAATCCCTCCCTTGAGAGAACAAACACACTGCAAATGCACGACTGCTTCCACAAATGACAATTTGTAAGGTTGCATAAAACACTTTCTAAATGACAGTGAATTTATAGCTCATTGTTCAATCCTTATTAACTATCCTATTTTTGTGTAACACTCTATAAATGCCTTGAAATTTATCAATTTTATTGCTTACCTATGGCCATAGTGATTTGAGTGCCAAATTGACTAAATAGGTAATGATTAATTTCTCCTAGTAATCTGCAATTGACAGTTTTTATTACAAAATCTCTAAAAACAACTTTTTACTCTTCTTATGGATTGTGGTAGTTTTGAAATTTGAACACTTATCACAATATTGTTGCTATTTTGGGTTTCCATGAAGTATGGTAGTAATAAATATGGGCTGGTATGATAACAGTTAGTGGGAAGAACTCCTCTTGTATATCTGAACAAAGTGACCCAGGACTATGGGGCTTATGTGGCAGCTAAATTAGAGATGATGCGGCCTTGTTGCAGTGTCAAGGACGGGTAATAACACAAATACTCCCCAACTTTAAATGCTCTCCTAGAACAGGGAAGGATTATCATGTGGTTATTGCATGTCTTGTAGGGTTGGCTATGCAATGATCAATCATGCAGAAGAAAAATGATTGATTTCACCTGAGAAGGCAAGCCATTTTTACTTCATTTACATGTTTGAGCAAGTTAGTCAGAAGGCAGAGTCTTAGGTTTTTAGCTGAATGGGTGTGTACATGCAAACAGTATTGATTGAACCAACCTCTGGTAACATGGGAATAGGGTTGTCTTTCATTGCTGCATCTAAAGGCTATAAACTCATTCTCACAATGCCATCCTACACAAGCTTGGAGAGGCGGGTGACCATGCATGCTTTTGGGTGGGATTGTTAAGAAAGTTGCCCAGCTTTTAGAAAGCACCCCTAATGACTTCATGCTTCAGTATTTTGAGAATCCTGTTAACACAAAGATAAATTTCATATTAACTGATGAGTTTTTTTTCATCTCTCTCCATTGGATTGGATGGTGTAGAATAAAAGGTTCAAACAGTTCAATAATATACACCCAAATGGTTTTGCCAGAGATCACATTCCAAAATGATTTTAAGGGAAAACAATGATTCTAAGAGATCACAAATTCAACTTCTATTTTCTGGATAAAATGAATAAAATATAATTTGTTGGCTTACTTAGAGTCTTTCTTGCTTCTTCTGGTAGGTCCATTTTGAAACAACAGGACCTGAAATCTGGGAAGACACCATGGGGAATGTTGATGATATATTTGTTATGGGGATTGGAAGTGGTGGGACTTTGTAATTTTATTGCTTACCTATGGCAGAGGGTTGTCTTGCTAAAAGCCCACCTATGCCTTGTAAGATAATAAACACAGTTAGTTTTCAATTGTTAGAAAATAGTTTTGGAGAATAATTGTTAGTTGTTGTGATTAGTTGCTTGTTTGTTAGATTCAATTGTGAATCATATTGTATAACTATGTAGTTGTATCAATGTGCTCTTCAATTGTCTCTGCATCTTTCTGTTGATGATCTGCAGATCTATCATTAGAAACCTGTTCATAATTATTTGATACTTTTATAAACGAATTGTCTTGGTTTATATAGTAGCAGGATAGTCTTTTGCATAATCCTTTTTCTTTTCTTGTTTTATTGGTTGTTGATAACAATTATCTGTTTTAATCACTTATGCTCATTAATTTATTTTCTTTTGTTTCATTTTCTTTCTTATTTTCCATGTAACATGCCTTTTCATACCTGAGTGACTTACTGTTGTTAACATTGTAGCCCTTTTTTCAAAAAAGAAATAGGGCTACAAAATGCAGGAGAGACATCACTTGTAAATGTCATTGCGGTTGGTATTTCTATTCTCTCTTAAACAATCTTTTTGTTTTCTCATTATTTAACTCTTCACTAATTCTCCTTAATATATATATATATATATATTTTTTTTTTTGGCAATGACCATAAAATATGATGTTCTCATTTAGATTGCATTTTCTAGTGAGTATCATGTAGAAATGTTTCCAGAATATCATTTTTATATTCAAAGGATACTTAGTCTATACTTTAGAATGTGGTAGATCTATGGTCTGATTTTTTTATTTACTTTTTTAAGGTTTTGGTGCTCTTCATAGATTCTGCAACATTGGATAAGTATTATTTTATTTTCATTAAAGTCATTTATTAAGTCTTATTATATCATAGTTTTAATTTAATAAAAATATGTTTAATTGTTGTATCTTTTATTGACAAGGAACTTGATACAAATTTAAATCATGGTTGATGTTGTTTTTTTCACATGTTGTCAGTGTTTAGAGATGTTTTTGATATGCTTTTAATGTCAAAATATTTGTAAGATTGATTGAATAATTGAAGTTGTATTGACTTAAATGATATCTATACATGTGTATATAAAATTTAACAAAATGTTTGGAATTTGAACCTGGCAAAATGTTTGCACTTTTGAATCAGCTGTTATAATAAATGTAATAAAAATAGGTGTAGAAATGAGCTGGTGAAATTTGACAAGTAAACTATGTAAACTGATTTGTTGTTTAATACAAATGTTTTTATTTGGAAGGGGTTGAATTGCCCCCCTTCCTAAGGCCACATGGAATGGCCATTGGCCATGGCCATTCTATTAGGTTTGTCTCTTTTTAGAAGGTTAAAAAGAATGGCTAATTTGAAGTGGCCCTTTCCTAAGGCTGCAAGGAATGGTTATTGGCCATTACCATTCTATGAGGCTTGAGAGGCTTGAGTTTTTTTTTTTTTAAATTGAAAGGAATGGGCAATTGGATTCTTAAGACTTACTTTGTGTGTAAACTATGTAATGTAATGGAAGGATACTGTAATAATTATTGTTGTTATTAGCAAGTTATAATTTAAACATTTTTAGTTTGTTTTGATTTAATTTGGAATCTATTTACTTGGAATAATTGATGTGATGTCATAGGTAAGCTACAATTTAAACAAGTTTATCGTGTTTTATGGTGGAATCTTTTTATTGTTTATGAGTGGGTATTAATTCACTTTGTTTGCTTAAACTTGAGTTCACTTTATTTGCATTTCTTGGTTATATGAAGTGTGTATTTTAACTTAGATATTTACTTTGTGTGTGGGTGTTTAAAGATTTCTATTCACTAATTGTTTGTTTGAAGTGTGTTTGAAGTTTAAGCATATCGAACTTTTGGCATATAATTTTTTAGCATTAATAATTTGAACTTTTGGCACCTACTTTGATCTATTTACCATTTATGCATTTGTGTAATGTTGACCTTTTACACTCACTTTGTGTGAGCCACTTATTATTTGTGTGTATTGCTATCCTCTTTGTTTATGTGAATGATAAGTTTGAACTTTGGCATCTCCTTAACTTGTGTGATACGTGAGATTTAATTTACATTCGCTAATTTAATCCATTTATTGTTTGTGTGTAAGTTTGAACTTTCATATTCGCTTTGTGTCAGTGACTTATTCTTTGTGTGTAACCACTTATTTGTGTAAGTTGTGTGCTTGAACATTGGCATTTCTTTATTAATTTGAGTGAGCTTAGTAATATCTCTTTATATGTATAAAGTGTATGCTTGAATGAACAATGTGTGTAGTGATTGAGCTGTGTGAAGATTCTTCTTTAAATGTTTACTTAATGTGGGGTTGAACTCAAGTGTATGTTTCAACCATGTGTGTAATGATTGAACATTGTGTGAAGAGTTCTTTTATCTCATTATTAATTTGAGTGAGCTTAGTAGTATCTCTTTATATGTATAAAGTGTATGCTTGAATGAACAATGTGTGTAGTGATTGAGTTGTGTGAAGATTATTCTTTAAATGTTTACTTAACGTGGGGTTGAACTCAAGTGTATGTTTCAACTTTCAACCAACTATGTGTGTAACAATTGAACTTTATGTGAAGAGTGGTGTATGTTTCAACCAACTATAAAGTGTATGCTTGAATGAACAATGTGTGTAGTGATGGAGTTGTGTGAAAATTGTTCTTTAAATGTTTACTTAATGTGGGGTTGAGCTCAAGTGTATGTTTCAACCAACTATGTGTGTAACGATTGAACTTTGTGTGGAGAGTTTTTTAAATGTTTACTTAATGTGGGGTTGTACTCAAGTGTATGTTTCAACCAACTATGTGTGTAACAATTGAAATTTATGTGAGGAGTGTTTTTTAAATGCTCACTTAATGTGGTTGAACTCAAGGTTTACTTTGTTTGAGGTTGAACTAACTTTGTGTCAAACATGCTTGATTTTTTTCACTTATTCACTTTATGCATGCAAATTGTATTAATGTTGACATCCATTTTGTGTGAGTTGTGTTTGGAATTCAACTTTTTCATTCATTGTTTGTGTTTGTAGTTTGGGATATTTAAACTTAGATGTTTACTTGATGCATATTTTTATAACTTTAGTTTGGATGGTGTGAACCACCTTTGTCATTCATTATGTGTGATCAAAGTGCATTTTAAATTTGACTTTCATTTTTTTTGAACTATGCGTTTGATTTAATTTTGGCATTCATTTTATGTGAATTGTGTTAGAGATTCAACTTTGGTGTTCATTTATGGTGGTTTGTGTTTGAACAACTTTGGTGCTAGCATGTTTTACAAAATTGGTCACTTAATGTGCATGTTTGTTCTTTGGTATGTTTAAACTTAAGTTTTTTCTTAATGGGGGTATTTGTAATAACTTTTTACATAGGTGAAGTATGTTTGAACTTTGAAATTTATTTTTTATTTGTGTGAATTTAGTGTAAGCTTGTGTTGGATTTAATTCGGCATTCACTTTTTGTGGTGTGTGTTCTTATAAGTTAAGCTTGTTATTAACTTCTTAGAGTGTGTGTTTTTGAATTAATTTTGGCATCCATTATGTGTGCATGTGTGTGTATACATGTGTGAAATTTAAGTTTAGCATGTTTTCTGACTTTGGCATTTAGTTTATGTGGTTTCTTGTACTTTTGATATATATAAAATTTTAAGTTTTTATTTTCATGTGTATGCACTTTTGATATATTTAAAGATAAGTTATTATTTCATGTGTGTTTCCTTCACTTTGTATAAAATTTGGTATTCACTTTTTATTTGAGTGAATTGTGTGTGTATTTGAATATAATTTTTTTTATTCACTTTGTATTAGTTCATTTGTATTTTTTTCTCACTTTGAATAAATGAATTATGAACTTTGGTATTCACTTTTTATTTGAGTGAATTGTGTATATTTGAAAATTAATCTTGGTGTTCACTTTGTGTGTAGTGTTCATTTCATGCATGTTTGTACTTTGATATACTTGAATATAAGTTAAGGGTATTTGTAATGAGTTTGTACATAGATGAAGTATGTTTCAACTTTTAATATCATTTTTTATTTAGGTGAATTTAATATGTGCATGAAATTTAATTTGGCATTCACTTTGTGGTGTGTGTGATTGAAAGTTAACTTTATTATTAACTTTTTGTGGCATGTATGTTTGAACTAAATTTGACACACATTCTATGTGTGTGTACAAGTGATTTTATTTTAGCATTTGTTTTTGTGGTGATAAATTCTATGTGAAGTATGTTTGCAACTTTAGTTTAGCATGTTTTCTAACTTTGCATTCACTTTATGTGATTGCTCATATATTGATATGTATGAACTTAATTTTTTTATTTCATGCGTATCTTGGTATTCATTGGGTGGATTGTGTTTATTTGATGCTGATGAGGGTGCAACCCGAGACACAGAAAATCACACAGAAAAACTAACAAATCTTATTATTTTCAAAGTATGAAATTCCTACATGCAGAGGATCTCAAATCCTCGAGTTTTGCAATACATGCAAATTACAGAAAGAAACTACAGAAATTCCCCTATTCGCAACATGCGATCTTCTTTCCCAAAAAACTGCCTAAAAGAAACAGTAACTCGCCCATAAATAGCCCGTTTCTTTGTTTGGAGCCAAAAACGGGATTCAAATTATGCACCAACTTTCGGAAGCCCTAACTCAAGATCTAACTGTCAGATCTTCAATGATAATACCTTTTCGGAAAGCTCTCGCGAAGATCTCTTGCCGGAAAGTGGGGCCTAAAGGCTAACCACATTTGTATTCCGCCAATTTTTCAGGCCCATCCGGAGCCTCTAAGTACTTCAAAATTAGCTCCGAAGATTTCATAAGACAAAAAGCAGAAATTGAAACTTGAATAACTTTTGAACCGGAAATGCTCTTGATCTGATTCTTTCACCAAAGTGTTTATTATTATGTCCTGAAGCTTCCCTTAAATTTTTTGTCTCCTCACGCCTTCAAATTCATACCTGCTAAAAATAGCAGTTGAGCAGAAAAAGCAGAAAAGCAGTTCTGAAAGTTGGGAATTCTTCTTCGACGAAAAGGGTATCCAGAAATGCAAAAACATCTACAAAAAATCTAAATGAAAGTAAATATATTTTTGGGTGATGTAGGATTGCCCTTACACCACTGGATGCTCCTGCATCAGACACCCAGGGTAATTTGAAAAGTGACTCCGTCACTTCTCAGATGGTTGAGGAAAACCCAAATGGTCAACCTCTGCCTTGGACAACCAGGATGAATCTTCCACAGGCCTTCCTTTCCACTTCACCAAATATTCTTCATATTGCCTATTTCTGGTACTCCTTCCTACACGGCTATCCAAGATTTCTTCAATCTCCTCCTTTTCTGAAGTAGGTGCTGGAATACCGCACTGTTCCATTGCTGGTACTTCCTCTACGCTACCCTCATGATATTCTATCAAATCTGCAATGTTGAACACAGGGGAAATGTTGAATCCATCCGGCAACTCTACCTCATATGCGTTCCCTGAATCATGCCTCTTCAAAATTTTACAGGGACCGAACTTCTTCATCTTCAATTTGTTATAGGTTCCTACTGGAAACCTTTCTTCCCTCAAGTGGACCATCACTTCATCACCAATCTGAAACTCCTTATACCTCCTCTTTTGATCTTCCTTAGCCTTATACTGCATATTCATCTTGTTAATGTGTTCTTTTACCTTCTCATGCATATTCTTGATGTGTTCTGCAAAGTCTTCAGCTTCAGCACTTGTCTTCTTCTCTTGGTCCATCTTCCTCAATTCTGGAGCAGTCCTAGGACTACTTCCATACACAATCTGGAATGGTGATCTACCGGTGCTTCTATTGATAGAATTGTTGTAAGCGAATTCTGCCTGGGGTAAGATCAAATCCCATCCCTTTGGTTTATCTCCTACCAAGCATCTCAGTAGGTTACCCAAACTCCTGTTCACAACTTCAGTCTGCCCATCAGTCTGGAGATGGTGTGCAGAACTAAACTTCAACTCTGTTTTCAACTTCTTCCACAAGGTCCTCCAAAAGTATCCAACAAATTTTGTATCACGATCTGAGACTATACTCTTTGGCAAACCATGTAGCCTCACCACCTCTTTCAAGAACAAGTCAGCAATGTGGACTGCATCATGGGTCTTCTGGCATGGGATGAAATGTGCCATCTTCGAAAACCTATCAACCACCACAAATACTGAATCATTCCCTCTTTGTGTCCTTGGCAAACCAAGAACAAAGTCCATACTTATATCCTCCCATGACCTCTCTGGTACAGGTAAGGGCTGATACAACCCTGTATTCTGACTCACTCCTTTAGCCATTTGACATACCCTACAACTCTGCACAAACTTCTTCACATCTTGTGATAACCGAGGC
>CM021103.1:269808102-269924919 GCA_007115665.2 Sequoiadendron giganteum | reverse complement strand
GGTAATTTGAAAAGTGACTCCGTCACTTCTCAGATGGTTGAGGAAAACCCAAACGGTCAACCTCTGCCTTGGACAACCAGGATGAATCTTCCACAGGCCTTCCTTTCCACTTCACCAGATATTCTTCATATTGCCTATTTCTGGTACTCCTTCCTACACGGCTATCCAAGATTTCTTCAATTTCCTCCTTTTCTGAAGTAGGTGCTGGAATACCGCACTGTTCCATTGCTGGTACTTCCTCTGCGCCACCCTCATGATATTCTATCAAATCTGCAATGTTGAACACAGGGGAAATGTTGAATCCATCTGGCAACTCTACCTCATATGCGTTCCCCGAATCATGCCTCTTCAAAATTTTACAGGGACCGAACTTCTTCATCTTCAATTTGTTATAGGTTCCTACTGGAAACCTTTCTTTCCTCAAGTGGGCCATCACTTCATCACCAATCTGAAACTCCTTATACCTCCTCTTTTGATCTGCCTTAGCCTTATACTGCATATTCATCTTGTTAATGTGTTCTTTTACCTTCTCATGCATATTCTTGATGTGTTCTGCAAAGTCTTCAGCTTCAGCACTTGTCTTCTTCTCTTGGTCCATCTTCTTCAATTCTGGAGCAGTCCTAGGACTACTTCCATACACAATCTGGAACGGTGATCTACCAGTGCTTCTATTGATAGAATTGTTGTAAGCGAATTCTGCTTGGGGTAAGATCAAATCCCATCCCTTTGGTTTATCTCCTACCAAGCATCTCAGTAGGTTACCCAAACTCCTGTTCACAACTTCAGTCTGCCCATCAGTCTGGGGATGGTGTGCAGAACTAAACTTCAACTCTGTTTTCAACTTCTTCCACAAGGTCCTCCAAAAGTATCCAACAAATTTTGTATCACGATCTGAGACTATACTCTTTGGCAAACCATGTAGCCTCACCACCTCTTTCAAGAACAAGTCAGCAATGTGGACTGCATCATGGGTCTTCTGGCATGGGATGAAATGTGCCATCTTCAAAAACCTATCAACCACCACAAATACTGAATCATTCCCTCTCTGTGTCCTTGGCAAACCAAGAACAAAGTCCATACTTATATCCTCCCACGACCTCTCTGGTACAGGTAAGGGCTGATACAACCCTGTATTCTGACTCACTCCTTTAGCCATTTGACATACCCTACAACTCCGCACAAACTTCTTCACATCTTGTGATAACTGAGGCCAATAATAATGCTCACTGATAATGGAAATGGTCTTATCCCGACCAAAATGTCCTGCCATTCCTCCACTGTGCTTCTCCTTTATCAGATTCTCCCTCATGGAACTCCTCGGAATACATAATTGACTTCCCCTAAACAACATGCCTTCTTGAATTAGGAAATCCAACCACTTTGTCCTGTCAACTGTAATAGGTTCCTTGCAAGCTTTCCAAGCCTCTGCAAAATCAGGATCATTCGGGTACAATGTCTTGAGTTCACTAAACCCAACCACCTCAATCTGCATTTCTATCAACAATGTATGCCTCCTACTTAAGGCATCTGCAACCCTATTTGACTTCCCACTCCTATGCTTTAAAACAAATGTATAACTCTGCAAAAATTCTACCCATTTCATATGCCTTTGATTTAATTTTCCCTGACTACTCAGGTACTGCAATGCTTGATGGTCAGTATACATAACAAATTCCTTTGGCAACAAATAATGCCTCCATTTCTTTAATGCTTGAACTATTGCATAAAATTCTTGGTCATATACAGAGTACTTTCTCTTTGCATCATTTAACTTTTCACCGAAATAGGCAATGGGCTTACCTTCCTGGCTTAACACTGCTCCAATGGCACAACCACTGGCATCACAATCCACTTGAAACACCTTATTGAAATCCGGGAGAGCCAAAACAGGTTGTTCTGTCACCTTCTACTTCAATAGATCAAAACTCCTTGTTGCTCCAGTGCTCCACTTGAACTCTTTTCTATCCCCTCTCATTGTTTCAGTTAGGGGTGCACAAATACTACTGAAGTTTCTAATAAACTTTCTATAAAAACTGGCCAAACCATGGAAAGACTTCACCTCAGTAGTAGTTCTTGGGGTAGGCCATTCCAGAATAGCCTTCACCTTCTCTGGGTCCATCTTGAGACCTTCTGTCGAGACAACAAACCCCAAGTACACTAACTCCTTCTTCACAAAACTACACTTCTTCAGATTAATTAGCAATTTCTCTTCTCTTAACTTCTCAAAGACTCTACCAATATGCATTATATGCTCATCCAGTGACTTACTGAATATCAAAATATCATCTAAATACACAATAACAAAGCTCCCTAGGAACTCTTTCAGTACCTCGTTCATGAGCCGCATGAATGTGCTCGGTGCATTGGTTAGCCCAAAAGGCATGACTAACCACTCGTACAGGCCCTCTTTGGTCTTGAAGGCGGTCTTCCATTCATCTCTCTCTCGAATCCGAATCTGGTGATATCCACTCTTCAGATCAATCTTTGTGAAGTACTGAGCTCCACTCAAACAGTCCATCAGGTCATCCATCCTTGGTAGGGGAAATCTATACTTGATTGTTATCTTGTTTATGGCCCGAGAGTCTGTACACATCCTCCACTCCCATCCTTCTTTGGTGCTAGTACTGCAGGTACTGCACATGGACTCAAACTCTCTCGAATCAAACCCTTTCTCAACAACTCCTCAACTTGTCTGTTTAACTCCTCATTTTCTGCAGGAGTCATTCTATGAGCTGCCTTATTCGGCAAACTGGCTCCTGGGATCAAGTCAATCTGATGACTGATCTTCCTCATTGGTGGTAAACCCTCAGGTACATTATCAGAAACAATATCCTGAAACTCATTCAATAACCCAGAAACTTCTACTGGAACCTTCTCACTACCCTCCTTATCCATTTTAGGAATCAATGCATAACAAACACGCTCATGTTTCATTCCTTCTAAAAATTTCCTTCCATCGACATAACAAATTCTAGCACTACTGCATACCTTTTCTTCGGCCTTCTTCAGGGGTTTCAACTTATGGCGGACTCCACCCTTCATGAGGGAATAAGTGTTTGCATGGCCATCATGTACAGCTCGCCTGTCAAACTGCCACGGCCTTCCCAACAACATGTGACATGCATCCATGGGGATGATATCACAGAGTACCTCATCACGATAGCTTCCGATCTTGAACTTCACCAGGCACTGCTCATTGACTAGAACTTTGTGGTCTTTCTGCAACCAGGCAATCCGATATGGATGTGGATGCCTTTCCCTCTTCAGCTTCAACTTTGTAACCATTTCTTCTGACACTAGATTATCAGTGCTCCCACCATCAATAATGACATCACAACATTTGTCTTCACACTTGCACCTTGTGCGAAACAAATTCTTCCTCTGTTCTGGCTCCTTCTCTTCAGTCACCAAGGCTCTTCTAACCACTAGGGCTTCTCCCCTTTCAGCATCATCTGAATGCTCAGATTGAGCCTCCTCATCTACATGCGCAACTCTTGCACGACCTTCTGGCCTTTTGTCTGTCCTTCCTTGGTATTGTGGACATTCATAGGCTCGATGCCCTTCTTCACCACATCGGAAACAAGTTCCTCTGAAACCACCTCTTCCAGGTCCTTGCCCAAATCTTCCTCGTCCTCTACCTCTTTGATCACCACCATTCTGATCACGTGGGCGGTAGAAGTTATCATTCCTCTGGCTTCGACTGGTACCCACATCTTCATTTTTCTTCTCATCCTCATTTCGGCTTCCAAAAGATCTTCCGCTACCCCTTCCGCTTTGACCTCCTCGTCCTTTTTGCTTGCTGTCAAATCTCTTGTTCAGCTTCTCTTCAACTCTCAGCGAAAATTGGTAAGCATCCTCAATGGTGGCCATTCTGACCAGGCTTAACTCCTCTTGAATGCTCGGCCGTAACCCATTAAGATAACGGGCTACCTTCTCCTTGTTGGCCTCTGCATGTCCCGTTCTGATGATCATCTTGTGAAAATCTTCTGTGTATTCTTTCACAGATCTACTTCCTTGCTTCAACCCTTGCAATTTTTTCAATAGATCTAACTCATAGTCCATTGGCATGAACTGCTTCTTCAGTTTCTCCACCATGCGATCCCATCTGGTGATCTTTCCCTTTTCTCTCTTATTTCTTTCTAGTTGGACCTCTTTCCACCAGATACTGGCATGGCCCTTTAGCTTTGTTTTTGCAAACTTAACCCGATCTGGGTCCTCTACTTCTTCATACTCGAAATACTCTTCCAACTCATTGATCCAATCAATCAACTCTTCCGGGTCTAGACTTCCGGAAAAACTGGGAACTTCTACTCTAGGTCTTTTTTCGATCTTCGAAATGGCCCTTATCAGCCGCATTTGATCTTGATCAATAGCTTCTTCTTCCTCTTCTACATCTGAATCTTCCACCTCTTCTTCATCCTCACTTTCTTCTCCCCTTCTCGGGTTTACCCCTCTTCTTAACTCTCTTTGTAATGCATTTATTTGTCTCTGGAGGGCTCTAAAACCCTCAGCCGCTAATGGATCTCTTCCACCAGCATTTCTGGCACCACCTCGCCTACCACGCGCCACTCTTGGAGGAATCTTGAATATCTTGAACCCACAACCACAGTCCTGGTGCGAACTGCCTCACGATCGGCGATCTGTCCACACGCTCAAGAAAACCCGCTCTGATACCACTTGATGAGGGTGCAACCCGAGACACAGAAAATCACACAGAAAAACTAACAAATCTTATTATTTTCAAAGTATGAAATTCCTACATGCAGAGGATCTCAAATCCTCGAGTTTTACAATACATGCAAATTACAGAAAGAAACTACAGAAATTCCCCTATTCGCAGCATGCGATCTTCTTTCCCCAAAAACTGCCTAAAAGAAACAGTAACTCACCCATAAATAGCCCGTTTCTTTGTTTGGAGCCAAAAACGGGATTCAAATTATGCACCAACTTTCGGAAACCCTAACTCAAGATCTAACCGTCAGATCTTCAATGATAATACCTTTTCGGAAAGCTCTCGCGAAGATCTCTTGCCAGAAAGTGGGGCCTAAAGGCTAACCACTTTCGTATTCCGCCAATTTTTCAGGCCCATCCGGAGCCTCTAAGTACCTCAAAATTAGCTCCGAAGATTTCATAAGGCAAAAAGAAGAAATTGAAACTTGAATAACTTTTGAACCGGAAATGCTCTTGATCTGATTCTTTCACCAAAGTGTTTATTATTATGTCCTGAAGCTTCCCTTAAATTTTTGTCTCCTCGCGCCTTCAAATTCATACCTGCTAAAAATAGCAGTTGAGCAGAAAAAGCAGAAAAGCAGTTCTGAAAGTTGGGAATTCTTCTTCGACGAAAAGGGTATCCAGAAATGCAAAAACATCTACAAAAAAAATCTAAATGAAAGTAAATATATTTTTGGGTGATGTAGGATTGCCCTTACACCACTGGATGCTCCTGCATCAGATGCATGTTTGTACTTTGATATATTTGAATGTAAGTTATGAGTATTTGTAATAACTTTGTATAGAGATGAAGTATGTTTGAACTTTGAATATCATTTTTTATTTATGTGATTTTAATGTGTGTGAAATTTAATTTGGCATTCATTTTTTGTGGTGTGTGTGCTTGGAAGTTAAGTTTATTAACATTTTGTGGTGTGCATGTTTGAACTAAATTTGATAATGTGATTTAATTTTAGCATTCATTTTTATGGTGAATAAATTATATGTGAAGTGTGTTTGCAATTTTAGATTCACACGTTTTTAACTTTGCATTCACTTTGTAATTGTTACTTGATATATATAAAAAATTGTTTTATTTCATGTGTATGTATTTGAACATAATTTTTCACTTTTTATGTATTTGCATTCTCTCTTTACTTAAGTGAATTGAGTGTGTATTTGAAAATTAATTTTGGTATTCACTTTGTGTGGGGTGTGTTTATTTCATTTATATTTGTAATTTGATAGATTTGAGAACATATTTATAGTTCATGTGTATTTGTTCTCACTTCACATAATGAAGTATGAATTTTGATATTCACTTTTTATTTTTGTGAATTATGTTTTTGAAAATTAAACTTAGTATTCACATTGTGATGAATGTTTGAAAATATTTTGGTATTCATTATGTGTATTTGAAAATTAATTTTGGTATTCACTTTGTGTTTATTTAAAAATTATTTTTTGGTATTCGCTTTGTGTGGGGTGTGTTTATTTCATGTATATTTGTAATTTGATATATTTGAATATAATTTTATACACTTTGTTCTCACTTTGCGTAATAAAGTATGAACTTTGGTAATCACTTTTTATTTTTATGAATTGTGTTTGAAAATTAAACATGGTATTCACATCGTGATATGAGTGTTTAAAATTCCTTTGGCATTCATTGTGTGTGTATGGTATGTATGTATGTGATGTGAAATTTAAATTTTTGCATTCACTTTTAAAGTATGTCTTAATAAATTCTTAATAACTTTAGTGTGTTTATAGATTTTGAATTTAGCTATTTTATGTTGACTATACAAATATTTAATGTTTATTTTATGTGGAATGTGTACAAATAAAACTTAGTGATATATGAAAGTTAACTATGTGTGTAATGCGTACAATTTTTTTTAATGTTTGATATTGAAATGTGTTCATTTTTTGTGCTTGATTTTTTTTAATGATGTTTATTATATGTATGCATTTTTTTTGTGATTGAAAGTTAAATGTGTGTAATGTGTATGTGTATTCGAATGAATATTCACTATTTAAATGCATGAATAAATCTAATGTGTGCATTTTTTTTGGTTGCTTGTAGTCATTCCATGTAGGTTTAATTTAAATGTATGGTCCTAGTCAAGGAATGTTTTCTTATGCCTCTTGACATCCATATTGGATTTTTTTAAGGATAGATGTCATTTGAATTTAGATGAAGGGCCTTGATCCAAAAATTAAGACAAATAAAAAAAATTAGACCAAAGGCATGCAAGCCAGTAGGAGAAGCTACAAGCAACAAAGGCCTATAAAAAATCCACAAAAGAAAAACCAGCAAATAGAGAAACAACACCAAGGGCACAAATAAACTTAGTTGATGAGGTTCTAGTCATTTAGTAGACCATCTAGCTATACCACCCAAGTCTATAAAATCCTTGCAAAGCATCTACAATTGGTATATTTGCAACATAATAAGGAAGTGTATGGATATGCTTGAGGATAACTAATTAGATGCATGATGCAAGAGCATCTATGGTTGCTAATACTCCTCCATTGTTGCAAGCAAATTTGGATTCCTATATTGTGTTGGCAGATCAATTTTTCAAAATGGACAAGCCTGTTTGTGAGGAGTGGAGAATCATAGTGTCGACTATTGATGACCTTTCTTCTTGGAAGTGATTTGTACATGCATTAGAGAGATTATTTTTTTTTATGAATTTTATTTTCCTTTCCCATGTTGGGCATGGGCTAGGAGTTACATAATTAAAAGAAGTAGTTGTTGCAAGAAAGAGGTGACTTAACCATTCTTGTTTGATTTTCTTTTCCCATGATTTGGGGTGAGTGAAGGTAGGCGTAGCTTTTCTAGGGAGAAGTGAAGAGACATTATTGTTGCAAATTGGAGGAGATAGGGAGTGGTGGGGTGGGAGGGATAGGTATAGAGAGAGTAAGGGAGGGATGAAGGGGTAGGCAGAGTGGTTGTGTGTATGTGTTAAGGAGAGAGGGAGAGAGAGACAAAGGGAAGGAGGGAGATAAGAAGTGGTAGAGTGGAAGGGATAGAAGGAGGAAGAGAAAAAGGGAAGGAGGGGGGATGTGGAATAAGGGAGATAGGCATTGGTAAGGTGTGAGGGATAGATGGAGGGAGAAAGATCGAAGGAGGCAGAGAAGGTGTGGTGGGGTGGGAGGGATAAAGGGAGGCAAAGAAAGAGGACAATAGGGAGATAGGGAGTGGTAGGGTGGGAAGGAGGGAGATAAGGAGTGGTAGGGTGGAAGACATAGGGATGGAGAGAGGGAAGGATGGAGATAGGGAGTGGGAGGGATAGATATAGAAGGAGTTAGGGATGAAAGGGTATATGGAGAGAGGGAAGGAGGGAGATAGGGAGTGGTAGGGTGGGAGAGATAAATAGGGAGAGAAAGAGGGAAGGAGGGAGATAAGGAGTGGTAGGGTGGGAGTGATAGGCATAGAGTTAAGAAGGAGTAGGAAGGGGTGGGTGGAGAGGTTGTGTGTGTTTGAGGGAGAGAGGGGGGAGGATGGGGAGTGGTAGGCTGGGAGGGATAGAGGAATGGAGAGAAAGAGGTAAGGAGGGATATAGGAAGTGGGAGGGATAGAGGAATGGAGAGAAAGAGGTAAGGAGGGATATAGGGAGTGGGAGGGATAGGTATAGAAAGAGTTAGGGAGGGAAGAAGGGGTAGGTGCAGAGAGGTTGTGTTTGTGTGAGGGATAAAGGGAGGGAGAGAGAGAGGGAAAAAGAGAGATAGGGTGTGAGGGATAGAGGGAGGGAGAGAGAGAGAGGAGGGAGATGGGGAGTGGTAGGGTGGGAGGGATAGAGGAAGGGAGAGGTAAGGAGGGAGATAGGGAGTGGGAGGGATAGGTATAGAAAGAGTTAGGGAGGGAGGAAGGGGTAGGTGTAGCGAGGTTGTTTTTGTGCGAGGGAGAGAGGGGGAGGGAGAGAGAGGGAAGAAGAGAAGTAGGGTGTGAGGGATAGGGAGGGAGAGAGAGAGAGGAGGTAGATAGCAAATGGTAGGGTGGGAGGGATAAAGGGGAGGGGGAAATGGGGTGGTAGGGATTGGTAGGAGGAGAGAGGTTGTGTGTATGTGTGAGGAAGATAGGGAGTGGTAAGTTGGGAGGGATAGAGGGAAGTAGAGAGGATGAGAGGGAGATAGGGAGTGGGAGGGTGTGAGGGATAGGTATAAAGAGAGTTAGAGAGAGAGGGGTATGTGGAGATGTTGTGTGTGTAAGGGAGAGAGGGAAGGAGGGAGATAGGGAGTGGTAGGGTTGGAGGGATAGGTATAGAGAGAGTTAACGAGATAGGGAGGGGTATGTGGAGAGGTTGTGTGTGTAAGGGAGAGGGGGAGGGAGAGAGGGAAGGAGGGAGATAGGGAGTGATAAGGTGGGAGGGAGGGAGGGAGAGGGAAGCATGGAGATAGGGAGTGTTAGGGTGGGAGGAATAGGTATAGAGAGAGTTAGGGAGATGGATGTTGAACAATTTAGAGAATTGAGAGGGGTGAATCAATTATACCAAAACTCTTTTCCTTTCTTTTAATTAATACAGAGCAATCTTAAATCAATCGGATATTAATTAAAGTAGATATGAACATGCAAGCACTTAACAACACCATGCACAATGAACACCAAGATTTACATGGAAACCCAAGATGGGAAAAACCAAAGAGAATGTTAATTATTAATTATAAAGCATTGGTTAAGGTAATTTTTACAAAGGCTCACTACAGGTAAGGCTCACTGCATGGCTATTACAACCAAATATTAAAAGGGTTCACTGCCAAAAGAGAATAGCTCGTTGCCAACAAAAAATGACTCACTTCTAGAAGAATTATGAAACGGAATCCACTGCTAAAATAACTATCACCAACAAAGACACCAGATAGAATCTCACTGCCTATTGCCTCTGGTTGTATACTTTCACACAATGTTTGGATTTTAGATTTGCATTCACCACACTTGCTTTCATCGAACAAAATCAAATTTTACTTATACCATTTCATGCCTTCATAGTCTTCTAAGTTAGCCAAACACAATTTGAATTAAGGCTCGTTGCCTAGCTATTACAGCCAAAGATTAAAAGGCTCACTGCCAAAAGAGAAAGGCTCGCTGCCAACAAAAAATGACTCACTTCTAGAAGAATGATGAAAGGGAATCCACCATTAAAATAATTGTCACCAACAAAGACACCAGATAGAATCTCATTATCTGCTGCCTTTAGTTGTATACTTTCACACAATGTCTGGATTTTAGATTCACATTCACCACACTTAATTTCATCGAACAAAATCAACTTTTACTTTTACCATTCCATGCCTTCATAATCTTCTAAGTTAGCCAAACACAATTTGAATTAGGTCACCACAAAACATTCTCATTGTGGAAAGGAATGAAACGTGGACCATACATAACTTCCTTGCTCAAATAAACACGCTTCTTATTCGGTACCAAAAAGATGTTCGTTGCCAACAAAATACGACTCACTTCCAAAAGAATGATGAAAGAGAATCCACCGCTAAAATAACTGTCGCCAACAATGACACAGAATAAAATCTCACTATTTGTTGCCTCCGGTTGTATATTTCACACAATGTCTAGTTTTTAGATTCTCATTCACCACACTTGCTTTCATTGAATAGAATCAAATTTTACTTATACCATTCCATGCCTTCATAATATTCTAAGTCAGCCAAACACAATTTGAATTAGGTCACCACAACATTCTCATGTTGGAAAGGAATGAAACGTGGACCATACAAAACTTCCTCGCTCAAATAAACACGCTTCTTGTTCGGTACCAAAAAAGATGTTTGTCGCCAACAAAAAATGACTCACTTCCAAAAGAATGATGAAAGGGAATCCATCGCTAAAATAATTGTCACCAACAATGACACCGAATAGTATCTCACTGTTTGCTGCCTCCATTTGTATACTTTCACACAATGTCTGGATTTTAGATTCACATTCACCACACTTGCTTTCACCGAATAGTATCTCACTGTTTGTTGCCTCCATTTGTATACTTTCACACAATGTCTGGATTTTAGATTCACATTCACCACACTTGCTTTCACCGAATAGAATCAACTTTTACTTATACCATTCCATGCCTTCATAATATTCTAAGAGCCAAAAACAATTTGAATTAGGTCACCACAAAACATTCTCGCATTGGAAAGGAATGAAATGTGAACCATGCAGAACTTCCTCGCTCAAATAAACATGCTTCTTGTTTGGTACCAAAAAGATGTTCTACATATGTATATATATACTTGAAGAACAAAATGAGTTGGCCTAACAAAACATGTTGGCTTGAAGAAAAACATTGAGGTATTCAATAAGGCTTGGCATGTTGGTATTGGACCCAAAGGATAGGTCGCACATAAAGATCTTCTTACCATATTACCACAGGACCCATAAATAGGTCATACATAAGATAAGTTCATCACCTAGTGTAATTACCAAAATAAAGTGTACTTTGAATTACATGAGATATATTCTAGAGCTGATAGGAACACCACAACCAAGACCAAATCTTGATCATCATCAATTTCAGTACCAACCGAAGGAATGCAGTTAGATATACCAAAACTTGTAACATGCTACAAGAATGTCCAGATAGCAAGGATACCTGAATAAGCTTCAGGCACAACAACCAGCATCGAAAGATTAGTTTTTATTATTCTACATTAACTATCTTTTAGAAATGTCCCAAAAAGAAGTACTAACATATCCGGATCGAGGATAACATCCACACTACACAATAACATAACATATGATAGGATAGATCATTTATGCATATCATCAAGAGCACAACCTTTCGGATCCCAAGTTTTGACATCAATGACAATAATGCCACTCAACAACTTGTCAATAATCTCCCCCTTTGGCATTGATGGCAAAACAACAAAAACTCAAA
This sequence comes from Sequoiadendron giganteum, assembly GCA_007115665.2. Classification (NCBI taxonomy): domain Eukaryota; kingdom Viridiplantae; phylum Streptophyta; class Pinopsida; order Cupressales; family Cupressaceae; genus Sequoiadendron; species Sequoiadendron giganteum. The sequence continues at coordinate 269,913,307 of CM021103.1, read as the reverse complement.
AACACAAAACTGCAAAAACACCAAGCACCCCCTTTGGCATTGATGGCAAAACAACGAAAATGCAAAAACACAAAAATTGCAAAAACTTCAAGCTGCAAAAACTCCAAGCACTCCCCCTTTGTCAAGCAATTCAATTACTCTTCAATTTCTCTTTTTGTTTTTCTCTTTAGAATATGACCAATCTGGAGACAGGCATTGTTGTTCACAATCCTCTGCATCAGAGAGTATCCCAGAGAGATGATCCAATCAAACCTCAATAATTTCTTTGACCAACTAGAAAGTTTTAACCAAGTCTTCCCTTTGTCTCTGAGTAGACAATAACTCGGCTTGTAGCTCATCAACTCATATTCTCTGTTTTCCATCTTTATCCTTGAAGAAGTCAAAATACTTCCCAATATTATTCAATTTTGATTCAATAGCTTCAATTCTACTTCTAAAATTATCAACAGTAGTAGGCCATCAGAGACAATATTGTAGATGTCAGACATCTCCTTAATGCATTCCCTTGTCTAACCAATGTGTTTGGATACATTTTATTTGGCTGTGACACACCTTCTTTCAATCATAGCTTGGAATTTATCTCCTCTAGAACTTTCCTATAACAACCTTTCTTCAACAACTTCTACCAGATCATCTAATAACGAGTCAAAAATTGTAGAACAAAGCATCTTCAATTCTAGGCCTATTGACCAGAGAATAGGCATTCTACATTTCACCAATCTTTTTCATATCACCCTCATTCAACATTGAATGAACTTCATCTATATCATGTAGAGACTCTTTTTCCTTCTCCTTCTCTTCTGAAATAGTGATGACATCCTTAGAGTTAATTTTCCTCCTTTTAGGTTCTAGAGGGGAACCACCAATGACAACCTCTAACTTCCTCTTACCGAAGGAGGAACCCTCTTCAAACTGGCTGATAGGCATAGCACTAGATGCTATCACACCAGAGCACAAATCCATCTACAAGGATGAGAAATAAAAGTTCATCATTCTCCTTCTCTTCTGAAATAGTGATGACATCCTTAGAGTTAATTTTCCTCCATTTAGGTTCTAGAGGGGAACCACCAATAACAACCTCTAACTTCCTCTTACTGAGGAGGAACCCTCTTCAAACTGGCTGATAGGCATAACACTAGACACTATCACACTAGAGCACAAATCCATCTGCAAGGATGAGAAATAAACTTTGCACATATTTGATTTATCTTCCAAACATTCCAAGTATCTGTAAACTTGTTTTTCGATAGGGATGCTAGAATTCTACTTGACATTCTCCTTTGATGGTAACAAATTCAGAAAGTAGAACACTAAACACATGAACAAAGACCCAAATTGGAAGGGATAACTCTCAACCACAGACATTCTAACATTCTCAATTAGGTTTCCAATATCAGACTATGCAAGTCAAACTGTTGATTTTCCTTCACCATCTTATGTGCAAGATACACAACAATAGCAGATGTAGAACCTTCATGATTTCGGAAATGAATTTTGTATGAGATACCATAAGTAACATACTTTATTGTAGGATCAACAATGGTATTTATCAGTAGAGATCGAGGTTTTTTTTTGATACCACTAAGTTCCTCCACGTCTTTGTATTTCACTGTTTTCTTCCCAAGGAGGTCACCAACTATGCACAATCCAGTAATAGCTTCAATGGCTTCCTTAGTGATCGAATAGGGTTTGTCCAAAATGATGTTGCCATCCTCAAATCAACTCAATAGGAACAAGATAGATTCTTTGTCAGCAAACCAGGGGAATTCTCCCCACAGATCCATACCTAGGGTGCATACATTTTGTAATCCATTAGTCTTCAACCCTAGTTCCATTTCCTTCATCTTTCGATGATCAAATTCGTCTAACTCTACTCCCTTCAGCTTCAGTGGAATACCACCATTGGATTCACTATCAATCAACACAAATTCCATTGTTATGCTTAGCTTCTTCAATCTTCTATCGCTCAACGAAAACCTCTTCTTCTTCTTTGCAAACTATGAGAAATGATTTGAAAAACTCTATCTTTTATCCTTAATTGCTCATAATGATTTCACCACCAAAATGTACATCGATGACGCCAACAATTGTACTTCACTTTTCAATTAGCTGGATTAAGCTTCATCATGCAACATCAACCAAATCCAACTTAGTCATGTTGAACACACCTCAAACTTACTTCGGAAAGGGGGAATCGACAAGATATGCATCGCAAAACTCACCCTAAGCCAAGGCAATTGGCTCAAATTCTAGAAGATCTTGTACCAAGATCCAATACCACAGAAGAGCTCTCCACAGTCATTTCCTTTTTCTTCCAAACCATATGACGGTCTTCTCCTTAGATTCATCTGATTTTGCAACCTTTTTGTTTTCAGAATTTTCTGGAGCAACATATCTACATGTGTTAGCATAATGTCCAGATTGATTTCACCTGTAACATATTTTCCCTAACTTAACTGAGTGAACTCTAGATTTGCATTGATTAGCTTGGTAACCATAACCATGGCATAAGTAGCAGTAACCATGAAAGATATTATTCATCTCATTCATTCTAGCCGGATTAGATAATTGACTTTTGCAATGACTTGCTTTGTGACCAAACTTGTGACAATTAAAGCATTGAATACTCAGTTCCTTCTTGCTTCTACACTCTACAGCCTTATGTCCAAAATTTTGCATAGAAAGCAATGACCATTAAATGATAAGTACCTTTGAGCATTTGGTTGTCTGATCGGAGGTCTTTTTGTAGATGTTCTAGAGTTATGAACCTTGCTTGTTACAACAAATTTTGCTTCAGCTTCAACTGCTTTGTCTTTACCCTTAATATTTTGATTTGAGTTTATCCTTAGAAGCCAAGTCCTTCCTTATCCTTGTGACATTTCTATAGGTACAAAATTTGATCCATAATCATGCTACTTTCACATACCCTAACTTCTGATTTCAACCTTCTTAACTCTTGATCTAGTTTCTCATTTTTCTTCTAATTTCCATTTGATGGTATCCTTGATATTTTCTTCATTCTTCCATTTTTTGTTTGATGGTATCTTTGAGATTTTCTTCGGCCTTCTTGCATTCTTCCATTTTTTGTTTGATGGTATCTTTGATATTTTCTTTAGCCTTCTTTCTTTCATTAAATCATAGCTTTAGATTTACAACACTTTTCTTTGACTCCTTCAATTCCTCGCTAACTTCTCTATGTCTTCCTTTGAATTTCTAAATTTACTCCCTTAGCTTTGAGATGCAAGAATTTGCCTCCTTGATGCTTTCTTTCAATTCCTCATTTTCAGATTCCCTACTTTCCATATCACTTAATATTGACTTCAATTCTTCTTCAAAGTAATAATCTTATGCCATCTGTTCAAACTGCCAAGATCACCCTCAAGTAGTTAAGCTCTATCTGCAAGGGACCAGGCTCTGATACCAATTGTTGAACAGTCTAGAGAACTGAGAAGGTGGGTGAATCAGTTATCCTAAAACTCTTTCCCTTTCTTTAATTAATCTAGAGCAATCTTAAATCAATCAAATATTAATTAAAGAAAATATGATTATGCAAGCACTTAACAACACCATACACAATGAACACCAGGATTTATGTGGAAACCGAAGATGAAAAAAACCACGGAGAATGCTAATTCTCAATTATAAAGCACCGGTTAAGGTGATTTTTACAAAGGTTCACTACCAAATTGCTCACTGTAGGTAAGGCTCATTGTTGGTGGGCTCACTACCTAGCTATTACAACCAAAGATAAATAAGATCATTGCCAAAAGAGAAGGGTTCACTACCAACAGAAAATGACTCACTTCCAGAAGAATGATGAAAGGGAATCCACCACTGAAATAATTGTCACCAACAATGACACTAGATAGAATCTCACTATCTCTTGCCTCTGGTTGTATACTTTCGCACAATGTCTAGATTTTAGATTCACATTCACCACACTTGCTTTCATCGAACAAAATCAACTGTTACTTATACTATTCCATGCCTTCATAATCTTCTAGGTTGGCCAAACATAATTTGAATTAGGTCACCACAAAACATTCCCGCAGTGGAAAGGAATGAAATGTGGATCATACAAAACTTTCTTACTCAAATCAACATGCTTCTTGTTTGGTACCAAAAATATGTTCTACATATGTATATATATAACCGAAGAACAAAATGAGTCAGCCTAGCAAAACATGTCAACTTGAAGAACAACCTTGAGATATTCAATAAGGCTTGGCACGCTAGCACCAGACCCAAAGGATAGGTCACACATAAAGATCTTCTTACCATGTTACCACGAGATCCATAAATAGGTCATACATAAGATAAGTTCATCACCTAGAATAATTACCAAAATAAAGTGTACTTTGAATTACATGAGATATATTCTAGAGTTGATAGGAATGCCACAACCAAGACCAAATCTTGATCATCATCAATTGATAGGAACGCCACAACCAAGACCAAATCTTTATCATCATCGATTTCAATACCAACCGGAGAAATGCATTTAGACATACCAAAACTTGTAACATGTTACAAGAATGTTCGGATAGCAAGGATACCTAGAATAAGCTTTAGGCACAACAACCAACATCAAAACATTAGTCTTCATTTTTTTTTGCATTAACTATCTTCCAGAAATATCCCAAAAAGAAGTACTACCATATCCGGATCGAGGATAACATCCACACTATGCAACAACATAACATACGATAAGATAGATCATTTATGTATATCATTCAGAGCACAACCTTTCAGATCCTAGGTTTTGACATCAATGACAACAATGCCAAGTCAATAACTTCTCAACAAGGGAGGGGTAGGTGAAGAGAGGAGGTGTGTGTGTGTGTGAGGGAGATATGAAGGAAAAGAGAGGAAGGAGAGAGATAGGGATTTGTAGAGTAGGAGTGATAAAGGGAGGAATATAGAGTGGTAGGGTGGGGGATAGAGGGAGGGAGAGAAAGTGGGAAGGAGGGAGATAAGGAGTCATAGGGTGGGAGGGATAGGTATAAAGAGAGTTAAGGATAGAGGAGCAAGTAGATGGAGGTTGTGTGTGTGTGAGGGAGATAGGGAGTGGTAGGGTATGAGGGATAGAGGGAGAGAAAGAGGGAAGGAGAGAGATAAGGAGTGGGAGGGATGGTGTAACAAAGAAGATCTGCCACTCTCGAGTATGTAGGATAGGGAAGAGTATACATGGGATAGATGACTCTAGGTTACCTCAATGACAAGCTTAGGTGACGAGACGATGGATAGACTAAATTGTATTTTTTGATTGTTTATGATAGAGAACTTCAGAAGTCAGGTGAACAAACCTTAGAGGTCTCGAGAGAGAGTGACAAACTCTTGAATAGAGGATGAAAGCGTGGACCAAGGATGATAGTGTGTCATGCTAGCATCTATGTGGTGTGTTTGCATCTTGTATGTTCCTAAAGAAACTTGCTACCAGAGACACTTAAGACCTACTAACGACTAAAATCCTAAAGTTTGATAGTATTAACTAACTAAATAGAATGCAAAAAATATAGGTAAGTACAACAAAAAGAATACTTGAATGACAAACAAATAAACTATTAAGAAAAATGAGTGGTAGGGTAGGAAGGATAGAGGGAGGAAGAGAGGGAAGGATGGAGATAGGGACATAGGGAGTGGTAGGGTGGAAGGGATAGGTATAGAGAGAGTTAGGGAGAGGGAGGGTTAGGTGAAGAGAGGTTGTGTGTGAGAGAGGGAGAGAGGGAGGGAAATAGAGGAAGGAGAGAGATAAGAAGTGGTAGAGTGGGAGGGATAAAGGGAGGAATATAGAGAGTGGTAGGGTGGGAGGGATAGAGGGAGGGAGAGAAAGCACAAAGGAGGGAGATAAGGAGTGGTAGGGTGGGAGGGATGGAGGGAGGAAGAGAAAGCAAGGAGGGAGATAAGGAGTCATAGAGTGGGAGGGATAGGTATAAAGAGAGTTAAGGAGAGAGGGACAAGTAGGTGGAGAGAGGTTGTGTGTAAGGTAAATAGGGATTGGTAGGGTAGGATGGATAGATAGAGGGACAGAAAGAGGAAAGGAGAGAGATGGGGAGTGGGAGGGATAGTGTAACAAAGATTTGCCACTCTTGAGTCTATAGGATAGGGAAGAGTATACATGGGACAAATGACTCTAGGTTACCTCAATGACAAGCTCAGATGATGAGACGATGGATAAAGGAAAGGATAAATTGTGATTTTTTGGTTGTTTATGACAAAGAACTTCAGAAGTTGGGTGAACAAACCTTAAAGGTCTCAGGAGATAGATTGACAAGCTCTCGGCTATAAGATGAAAGCGCGAACCGAGGATGACAGTGTGATATGCTAGCATCTCTGTGGTGTGTTGGCATCTCGTATGTTGCAAAAGAAACCTACTACTAGAGACACTTAAAACCTACTAATGAATCAAATGCCAAAGTTTTATCGAATTGTCTATGCAACCCTTAAAACAAACATTTGATTGTATTATCTTTATTTTTAATTAATTAATAAATACAATCAAATGTTTGTTTTGAGGGCTACATAGACATTGCCAAGTTTCATAGTTTTAACTAATAGAATGGTCAAATATATTGTATCTTTATTTTTAATTAATTAATAAATATGGTCAAATGTCCATTTTGAGGGCTACGTAGACATTGCCAAGTTTGATAGTTTTAACTAACTAAATAGAATGCAAAAAATATAAAGAAGTATAAAAAAAAAATATTTGAATGAAAAAAAAATAAAATATTAAGAAAAATGATTAGAGGAAGAAAAAAGATTGAATTATGGTAGGCCAAGCCTCTCACAAGCTCCTCATGGATAAAACTTGCATAAACGAAAATGAGAAAAAATATTGGTGCTACTTTTAGAGGGAGGGAGACAAAGTGGGAGTTGGGAGATAGGGAGTGGTAGGGTGGGAGGGATAGGTATAAAGAGAGTTAAGGAGATGGATGGGTATGTGGAGAGAGGTTGTGTGTGTGTGAGGGAGATAGGGATTTGTAGGGTAGGAGGGATAGAGTGAGGGAGAGAAAGAGGGAAGGAGGGAGATAGGGAGTGGGAGGGATAGTATAACAAAGAGGATTTTCCAATCCTAAGTTTGTAGGGTAGGGAAGGGTATACATGGGATAGATGACTCTAGGTTACCTCAATGACAAAAGCTCAGGTGACCAGATGATGGATAAAGGAAAGACTAAACTATGTTTTTGGATTTTTGGTTGTTTATGATAGAGAACTTCAGAAGTTGGGTGAACAAACCTTAGAGGTCTTAGGAGATAGAGTGACAAAATCTCGACTAGAGGACAAAAGCATGGATCAAGGATGACAATGTGACATGTTGTTTTCTCTATGATGCACGAGGTCTTGTGTGTTCCTGTAATGGCATGAATTTGCACCCCTAGATAAAAATTCCACATTTACACACCTCCTACCTTAGAGAATTAAATTTCATAATGCATTTACATGACCACCATCCTTTTCCCAATCACTTGGAAACTTATTTTTGTATTGGTGGAGAATATTTTGTTCTAGACATCTGTGCAATGCACAGACATCTATGCGCTATGCGAACATATGTGTGGCGTGCGGATGTCTATGCAACACACTGTCATCCTGGCAAGATTCATGCCTCTAGAATCTATAGAGGTGTTATGTTTCTCCATTGGCAATGGAGTGTAATGTTTTTTCCCACTTTGATCGATGAAGAATGACTCCCTTCCCTCCATTTTTATTTTAAATTGCTATCCCCTCCATTCATCTCATCTTCTTCACTTTCCTCTTGATAATTCTCACTATCTTCACACTTCTCACACTCACACTCATCATTTTGAAACATCACCACCTCCATTGAAGCTGCAAGTTGTTGTTTTGTTGGCTAATTCTCTTCATTGTGCTAGTAACATTAGCTTTAGAAAGCTTGCACACTCGCTCCTTCCTCCATTTTATTTGAGAGCACATGGTTGAGAAGGTGATATCTTCCCATTTTCTACTCACTTTGCATTTTCGTATTGATATCGTAGCATATTGTTGTTTGCGTATTGCTTGGTATTTCACTTTAAATAGTTTTCTTTATCTTTCTACAATTGTTGCTATTTGGATGTTCGTGGAGGTGGAAACATCGAAGGGGGTATTGATATAGGTAGTCCTCTAAACACAACCCCAACATTTTCTCATTCTTTTGTGTGTAGGTTCTTCTTGAAGTGAAGTTATTGAAGATATCAACCTGTGAATAAGAAGGTGCACTTTCCTTACTCTTTTTATTCAATTTGTAGATATATTTAGTTTTAATGTTCTTATTATACTGTTATTTTGTCCTTTTCTATTTATATCACCACATTAAACTTTATCAGTTAGGTTGCTAGTCAAGTTTCTATGGTTTCAGATTGTACCCTACGCTCTTTATCTACATATATTGCAATGCACCACTGAGATGCCAATGTGTTGCACTAGAGTCCATATCATGTGATGTAGTTCTTTGATAGTAAGTTGTTCGAGTTAAAGTTCGGACCTTGAAAACCAACTCACCTGAATTCCTGAAACACTCGGGCTTGTAGAAGGATAGCAACAATCAAGTTACTCTTCCTTTTCAGCCTTCAAATCATAAGCCTTTTCAAAACATCTAACAAGCTTGAGGTAGATCAAGGCAGCCTACTATTTAGGACCCTCCCTTAACCTGGGGTCTTAGAGCAGCCGATCCCCTTCTACATTTTGGTAAACCTGATGTGAACTACTTTGAGTTTTTTTCATGATATTGGGGTCTTAGAGCAATCGATCCCCCTTCTGTCATATCCTAGGAGTGTTGTAGGTTTGCATGTTGCAAGGCACACAACCTTGCAACCCAATCTACAACCCCTAATGACACGGTTAAAAAGCTCCCTAGATATTGGGAGAAATTTTGAATAGGTCACCATTGGATCTTTTAGCCTTTAGGGTGTGCTGAGCTAGTCATTTCAAAATGCATAGACATGGTCTCTTTTATGAACATACCATCCGCTCGACCTGCGATTGGTTCCCCTGATATGACTTTTACGTCATGGTACCTTACTATAAATAAAGAAACCTCTCCTATATATATCCCTACCCATCTCAATGGGAACTCAGTAACTGGTGTTCTAGTTGATCCCATGAGCCGTGTGAACATTATCACAAAGGAGATTCTCTTGATAAAATTCTTGCATAAAGATGGGTATGATGAATAAAAAAGAACCATTCCTATACATGATAGACTCTTAGTCTCACCCATTGGTTCCATCACTCTTTTTGTCTTGGTAGGACCTAGGGCTTTAAATGCTACTTTTGGCATCATCCCAAAATCCGATCTATTCAGAGTTAAGCTAGGCATCCCATGGATAGTTTCGATGAACAAAGTCACTTCCATTATTCATAAATGTGTGAAATTCTCTCACAAAGGTTCAGTGTACATTGTGCACAACATCAGGCACAAACTGTTGGTGTCGCATGTGAGTTATTCGCAAGATCATTTTTGGCCCACTTGATTGGTTTTCTCCCTCTGAGGATACACTTGTATCGTGCACCTATGATAAATATAAGATCGGGGGTAAGGTGTGGCCAAAAGTGGCCTACCTTATCTCCCCTTACGTTGTTTTAGTGAAGGCTTGCATGGTGGCGTAGCAAAAATCTACCTCTTCCTCCTTACAAAAGGGGAAGGAGAAGCCTTCTTGTGCCCCACAACCTTCCTCTTCTTTTGCATCTTTAGGTCTATCCGCTTCTGCCTCCCACCTTGTTGTGGCACCCTCACTAGTATACAAACAATAATATATGACTAAATAAACTACTAAAAATTTCATATAAATGACTAACTTTAGTCACATGACTATTAGTGGATTATTTTTAGTCATTTATAACACCACTAATTTTATGACAAAACAATTTGTCATTTATTTAGTCATTAATTTGTTCATTGATTTGGTCATTGATTTAGTCATATATTTAGTCATGGTAGTCATTAATTTAGTCATATGTTTAATCATTAATTTAGTCATATATTTAGTCATTATAAATCAAATCTAACTTAATTAATCCTCACAAATTTATGCATATAAACTTCAAGTATCATAGATATTCAAATGTTGAAGAAGCACCATGAAATGAAGACTAAAATGTTTGAACAAATATGATTGATCATACTCAAACACAAAAAAATTACAAATCAAGAGGAGCCACACCACAGTATTTATGAGTGGAGAAAAAACCACTCTAAAAATTTATTTCATTAAGCCTCATTGGCAACTCAAAATCTCATTGGTTACATTCAATGTCTCAGTGACACTGTACAACTTACAAACACTATATAAACAAAATACTCCTATTTTCATATACTTATACTGTTTTCCCCTTCCTTAACTATAGTCCTTTTGGAAGGGTAGCGACCTCCTATAGGGGCTCGGCCCATTTAATCCCCTTGCAAATCCATAGCTTTCGAGTCGCTATTGGTTTTGACTCCTCCAAAATATTCCTCATTAGTATTCACCTTTCACTTCTCCAATTTGGAGCTGCAACTTGAAAATAAGGTTTGAAAATTTATTTGCACATCAAAAACTCAAAAGAGTCAAATAATACAGACGATAAAATTCAAAAATTTTATTTTCCTTTTCCAACTATGGCACCCTAAACTTCAGTGCTAGATATAGTGAATGTATCATAATTAGATATAACATCCATCAAAAGCATATTTGGAAGTAGATTTTTATCAAATATTGTAGTTGCAAGTTCCACTAATTATAATAAAGATAAATAGTTTTACCTTTCTGCATCAACTAATGTAATTCTGATAACTTTTAGAGGATCGACAATGCTAGCCTTTATCATATCAACATACTCACCTGCAAGTTGCAGCACAACATTAAACTTATTAATTAGACTCAACATCTAAGAAAGAAAAAGAAACTTCAAACATTATCAATTTAGTAAAAAAATCATCAATTTCAAAGATCAAAGTAGCCAACGCTTCACTCTCTACATCCTCTGCTACAATCAAAAGAGGCCTTTGTTTCTATGATAAATGCAACAAGAAATTATATTATTTGTCAAAAGTATCACTATGTACTTATGAACTCAAGATCATTCAAATTGTCAAACTAATCGACATGACTACCTAATTTCTTTCTATCACATACACTTTGGGTATACAAGATCATTGAGAATCCCAATTATTGAACTATGAAATTTAGCAACGCAATGAAATTATATCTTAAGTAAAATGTAAATCAAATCAACATTACATGTCTTAGCTTATCAGTTGATCTCAAATTGTATATACACCTTTTTCATATAGCTTAAGGACATCTACAATAGATATGCACAAAATGAATTTGGTGGAAAGGCTTTAAAGACTTTCAAGCAAATAAAATTCGCAGGTGTAAAGCCAAATTCCACAACCTTTGCCAACATCCTCCCTTCCTGTTCCAAAATGGGAGCTTTGAAACACAATATGAATATCCATCAATGCATAGACAATACACATAAGTATCCCTATAAGAAATGTGGTCTATGGATTGCAATATTGCAGGACATGCACAAAATGGATTTGTTGAAAAGGCTTTAGAAAATTTCAAGCAATTGCAATTGGCAAGTGTAAAGCCAAATTCCACAACCTTTGCTAGCATACTCCCTACATGTAATAAAATGGGAGCTTTGGATAGGGTATGTACATCCATCAAAGCATAACATAAGGTGGATTTCTGTCAGATATTATGGTTGGAAATTCTCTGGTAGATATGCATGCAAAATGTGGAAGCACAAGAAAGGCATGCAAATTATTTGACAAAATGCCTCAAAGAGATGTCATCTCGTGGAGTGCAATGATTGCAAGTTTTGCAAAAAAATGTTTTTTGAAAAGGCTTTCAAAACTTTCAAATGAATGCAATTGGTAGGTATAAAGCCAAAATTTTCGCCAAAGTCCTCCCTGCCTGTGCGAAAATGGGAGCTTTTGGACGACCTATGAACTTGCACCAAAGCATAATGGTAGGGGATTTTTTCTCAGATGTTATAGTTGGATATGATCTAGTAGACATATATTCAAGATGTGGAATCATAGATAAAACACCTAAATTGTTTGAAAAAATGCCTCAAAGAGATGTCATCTCATGGAATGAAATGACTAATTGCAGAATGTGCACAAAATGGATTTTGCAAGGAACCTCTCAAAATCTTTGAATTAATGAAGCACTCTGGAACACATCCTAACATTATAAGCTTTGCTTGGGTTCTAGGTGCATGTAGTCATGCAGGTTTAGTGGATGAGGGTTGCACATACTTCACACATCAATAACCCTTATTGCATTACAATTTTCATATATAGTTGATCATTAGGTGTGCATGGTTGATCAACCATTCATATTTTCACCTCTAAATCTATAAATCCTTCATTCCATATAAAAATTTGGGGAGCATTCTGAAAAGTCTCTGATCCATTTATGAATATTTGAATCAAATCATTGTCATATTATCAAAGAGCTTGCATAGCAGTTGAGCATCCACAAATCCGTCAAAAAACATTAATCAACAAACCTAGCTGACCAATTAACTAACTTGATTATTATATTGCTATCATGGTTAAGCATGATATCACCCCATCGATGGGACGTTGTGTTATCTTCTATTGATATGTTCTAGTGTCGTCGATATGCTTTCATCGATCTATCAGTGGAGCTATGAGGGGAGTTCCCCCAATGTAGTAATGTTAGGCCGATAGTGAATATAGGGTGAGTATTTCTAGCAACACTGGTTTTTTAGTTGGATCCTAAAAATGTAGCAACTTATGTTCTTCTCTAAAACATCTGTACGAGGTTCAAATAGTAAAGAGATTGATGAAAGATAGAGGAATTAAAAAGATACCTGGATGTTATAGTTGGATATGCTCTAGTAGACATATATGCAAGATGTGGAATCATGGACAAAACACCTAAATTATTTGATAGGATGCCTCAAAGAGATGTCATCTCATGGAATGAAATGATTGATTGTAGAATGTGCACAAAATGGATTTTGCAAGGAACCTCTCAAAATATTTGAATTAATGAAGCACTCTAGAACACATCCTAACATTGTAATCTTTGCTTGGGTTCTAGGTGCATGTAGTCATGCAAGTTTAGTGGATGAGGGATGCACATACTTCACACGTCAGTAACCCTTATTGCATTACAATTTACATATATAGTTGATCATTAGGTGTGCATGGTTGACCTTCGTACCCATGCTAGCTATATTGAGGACACCCTAAACATTATTACTAAGATGCTAGTTAAATCTATGGTACATGTGGATCATATATGAATATAGGCTGAGTATTTCCAGCAACACTACTTTTTTAGTTGGCCAACACAACACAATAGATAATTAAATTATGGCCATATTCATACTCCTTTAAATTCCAATCCATCTCACTGTTGGATCTTATATCTCATAAAAAATTCAAAAGCATCAATTTCCTTTCTTTAATTAGAATAATAATACATGGAAAACATTTATCATACCTCACTAAGATTAAGTTTCTCATGTAGATGCTGTATTAAAATCTACAAAAAAGTGAACGTAACGGAAAATTTTATAAACCATATAAAAATTGGAAGAATGAAAAAGTAGGATGCTACCAAAAGTAATCTCCAATGAAAAACAAATTTCAATTACATCTTAGGTACATAAAACATAGAGTAAAAAGGTGTTTGCAAAATCGTACACACCGATCATTAAGATCATCCTTGAGAACTTGAAGCCACCATATGATTCATTTCTCTCCACATTTTTCTCTAATTGAACTTTAATAAGAGAAGAAGGTAAGACTCTGTCTTTTATTTGATTGAGCTCCTTTTATACAAAGGTGGTTGGTTTTCACCTATAACAACTCAATTCAGATCAAACAAACAACAATTAGATTCAACAAACCTCTTCAATGCACCCTTTTCAATATCACCTTGTCCTTTGTCTAGTAGGTCTGTAGACCTATATTTGGATATTTTACTCACAATCCACTCACCAAACCAATGTCTCTTGATGGTTTTGAACACCTTTTAGGGAAACCTAAACATACACCAAAACCATCCTCAACTCCTTTGGATCAATTCACTCAAAAACCTAAGACAACATTGTCCTAGAAGACCAATTAGGTTTATTATACAAGGAAAGTATCTTTGAATCTCACTAGAAACCTGAAATAACCAATTAGACCTCTTAAACAAGTATCAAATAGCCATAATCAACAGGTTTTAGGGCTCCAAACTCAGTTTTACCCACTGCTCCAAGTAACTCTCAATTTCCACCATTAAAGGTAGGGATTATAGGTTCTTTGTATTCCTAAGATCATACAAGCCTAAAACCACTTCCAACACTCTCAAAATAGCTCGCCCACACTTGCAAATTCAACTCTCAACCTCCACACACACTATCTCAACATACTCTCACTCAAAACTTCACTTTTCATTCACAATTACACTACAAAACTCCCAGGACAGTCAAAGATTCTCCATAAAACTCATCACAAAGGATATTTCCTACTTACTACCATCCTAACCTATCTCCCTATGCCCATTCCATGAAGTTACAGGTGTGACAGTATGTGTAATGGGCTCATTCCATGTTTAAGGCTTCAAAACTGGTGAATTACTCCTATAGGCTGGTCAGCAAAAGATTGCTCTGAAAACAACACTATTTCAATGCTCTACCCTCAAAACTGATTCAAAGCCATGTTAAGCTAGATATTCAACTATTCCCAAAGTTGTGTGAACAAAATCTTGGTGTACGGTCATGTACAAGTGATTGAAAGTTCAGATTATAGTATAAAATACAAAAATTCAATCAGAACTGGGGTCTTCTTTATTGTATTTTCTTCTCAATTGGTTCAACAACCTTCTACAACGAAAGATTACATGTTTTTGTACATCTCTCTCATAAATCTTCCCTCTAAAATCATCTACCTACCTTCCATATTCCATTTGACTCGAGTTCCTCAAATCTTGCAATTACATTATTAATAATTTTGTCAATTTTGATAATTTTACACATTTTGCATTATTCACCTCCAAAACATTCTAAAACACCTCAAAAATGACCTAATACACTATTTGATGACCCAAGATGATCTTATTTTCCATAACCTAAGACACACACTAAAACCCTTCAAATCCCTTAATTACATATCTTGCATCTTTTATGCATTTATTGACAACTTTGCATTTGCTTTACAAAAATGAACATATTGACATGTTTAAAGGGTCAATTAGACCTTATTGGTACTCTTCATGACCCTAAACTCCTAGACAACCTATATCAAACCAAACTCAAGCAAATTTAGGTGCCAATTGGTTGGTGCTCCTGCACCATCCTTGTTGGTTGTGGAATAAGAGGAGCTCACCATGATGGATATGCCTGGTTCGGGATAACAAGTTAATTGTGCAAAGCTATCTTTTATTGTATTTAATATCATAACAAGGTTCCTATGGATTTTTTTGTGATGTGGAAATATAGTTGAAATGGTGTGGTAGGAAGCCAAGTTTTGTTCACTATAAAATGTTTGATTGTGGCTTGGGTCTGTACACATCTAAAAATGGTCACGGTCGATTGAACCTGTTAATTAATTAAATATGAATTATTTAATTAATGTTCTTAAGTCATCTACATATAAATAAATTTAATTATTTATTTATATTGTTCATTTTCTAATTCTTCTAATTTAATTAAATAAATAAAGTTTATTTAATTAATGCTACCGTCCTCTTAATTAATTAAATAGATTTTACAATTTATTTACATTAATTATCACAAGTTTAAATTTACATTTTAAATGATATTCTTCCCTCCACATTTAATTAAATACTGTCGATATTTAATTAAAACATTTTCCAAATTCCCACTCCTCTCACAAAAATTAAATATTCTTAATATTTAATTAAAAGGCTTTTTCTTTTCTCACATAATTAAATATTTGTAATATTTAATTAAATCCTCTTCATATTTCTCTCATACATAAATAAGTATTTATTTATTTAATTATGAGAGACACCTTTCAAATAGTCTCTTCATTTTCTGTCTCTCGGAATTCCACCTTCTTTTTGAATTCTCTATCTCTCACCGTTCATATCAACAGGTTTGAACTCGACCGTCGATCTTGGCCAATCGAATTCCTACCTTCAAAAATCTATAAATACAACCCTTTCATGAGTTGAGAAGGACCTCGAATCTCATATTTTCATGCGTAGTTATTATAGTCACATTTTAAGCATTTTATAGCATTTTAATTCAATAAGCTCAATCTTTACATGCATATGCATTTTTGATAATCTCATTCTCTCAAGTGCCATTCTACAAGCTGTTGTTTGCACAACTGAGAGCAAACATGTTGAAGTGAATCCTTGGAGATAGAGGACAATGAAACAAATTTGAAGAAGCTACAATTTAGAGTTTGCATTTACTTTATTTATTTAGTTTTATTCAATCTAATGTTTCATTGGTGTACTAGTTTATATGCAATTTAATTGACACATTCTAATGTACACATTTTTTGGCACCCACCGTGGGGCCAAGCCCTGCATTTAATTTCTATTTTTGCAGAATTTTTCTGGCAGGTGACAGACAAAAATTGCGGTTTAGTGCATACGAGTCTCGGTTCAGCACATATGAAGCCTGTTTCAGCACATACGATGACTGTTTTGGCACATACATGACATGTTCCAGTGCATATAGAGACTCTTTCAACGCATAGACACTCTGTTTTGGTGCATCCCTGTGAACTCTTTTGGCGCATTCATAACCTGTTTCGGCACATTTGACGGCTGTTTCGGCGCATCTACGAGATCTTTCAGCGCATACATAACCTATTCTAGCACATACATAACCTGTTTCAACACATACATCTTCTGTTTCGGTGCATACAATTGTAAAAAAAATTAATTCTTATTCCGACGCAATCCGCGAACATAATTTTTCTAATGCTATTTTTAATAGAATGAACCAATCCTAGGATAGACATTTAAATTTGAATTAACCAATCCTAGGATAGTCACCAAACGTAATTTTCTTTTTTAAAAAATGAATCCCATGCTTTTAGTGAAGCAACATCTTCACTTAGAATAGAAAATTTGTCAATTTGGGATTTAAAATTGAACCATTATTTGCTTGCTGTGATTGTGGGTAATAGGTCTATGCTCTCCCCTTAACTGGGTGATCAAAATACCAGAATTACCTATTATTTTCTGCAATTTAATGTTTTATTACATCCTTTAGAAGGCCTGCTCTTGTGGGAAAAAGTACTCACCCAAGAGGAATGACCTAAGTGGGAACACCTAAAGCCAAGGTTTCCAACCCACTTTAATCAAAAGTAAGTTGTTGATGAAAATCCAACTTGACAGTAGTAGGCAGGATAACCATCCCCAAAACCTTTGTTCTAAAGGTTGGGAGGTCTCTCGAGGGAGTATATCTATTGCCACACTGAATGGAAATCTATCTACAAAGCTAAGATCAAACTTCACAAAGTGCAAAATCACCTTTATTTTTCAATCTTTGGTTTAATTCCCGCAAACAGGATTTTCATCCTTTCACTCAGGGAATCATGAACTAAAGATTAAAAATCTTTTAAGTCATAGAATCTTCATTCTATCCTGACTTTCATCACTATTGCACTATTTCATTCCTTTGATCAAATTTAGTAGGATTTGAGTAATGCTTATGCCTGTTACCACGAGGTCTCGAAAGCACATAGAAAAAGAGGAAAGTATAGTAAGCAAAATGGGTGATAATATTGAGAGGGAGGAAAACCTCTTTAACAATTCAAATACTGAAGAAGTAACGAAAGAAAAACTTCAAGAAGTAGAACAAGACCCTCAATTCCATACTCTTATGGAAAAGATTTTAGAAAGAAACAAGGAAAGATACTTTCTTTCTTTAGCTATTCAAGGAGCCAAGTTACTTGCCGATTTTGACACAGAAGGGATTAAGGAAAATCCTAAAACCCCTCTTAATGATTTTAGTGCCCTTACTCAACAGATTAAAGAATTACAAGGGCAAATAAAAGAAATGCAAGGGGGAGCACCAAAGAAGTATGTTTTGGAAGAAAAATGTCCTTATCCATTCGATAGAAATCTTTGAATGATACCTTTTCCAAAACATTGCGAAATTCCTAAGTTTGATAGGTATAATAGGAAAATTGACCCCATTGAGCATGTAAGGGATTTTTGAAATATGAATTTAGAATTCGCTCATGAAGACACCTACTTAATGCGATTGTTTCCATGAAGTCTGGGTGGACAATCCATGGAGTGGCTTTCAAAGATCACTCCCCCCATCAGAACCTTTGAAGAGTTGATAAACAAGTTCATATCACAATACTCTTACAACATTCAACACCAGGTAACCATGCTTGATCTTTGTAAGATAAAATAAAAAGTAGGAGAATCTTTCACTACATTTTTGCAAAGGTGGAGAAGAATGTTTGCTAGATACTCTCGTCCTGTTCCTGAAAAGGAAAAAATGGAGATCTTCATCTATAGTCTTAATCAAGAAATGAGTTATAGGATAAACCTTCATTGTCCTCCATCATTTGAAAAATTGATTGAAAATGCAATCACTATTGAAGGAGCATTGATCAAGCGTGGAGTTCTAAAAGTTGATAAAGAGGGTTCAAATTCGTACAACAACAACAACAACAACAACAACAATCATAATAACAACAATGACAAGTCAAGATTTTGGACTCGAAATAAAAATGTTGTAAATGATGGGGTAGTAGGTGCTAACAATGTGAATATGAATCCCGCCATCCTTAATGTGTCAGGTGTTCAACGTAACAATAATACTGGACATTCTAGCACCCAAGGCAGTGTTTCTAATCAAGGAAACACAAGTAACACTCGTGGAAATAATTTTGGCAATAATCAAAATTAAAATGTGCCTAGATCATCATACTTTTCAAGTCAACGGATTTTCACTCCCTTGGGCCAATCTTTGGAATCCATTCTCAAAGAGTTATTGAATCAAAATGCTATTACATTGCCACCACAAAGAGACTACGAACCTCGAGTTAAACCACCATCGTGGAATGACTCACACTTCTGTGATTATCATAGATGCAAAGGTCATAAGACAAATAGTTGCCAAGGGTTAAAGAATATTGTTCAAGATTTGATTTATAATTGTACCATCACAGTTGAGGGACATAATGTCAATAATGATCATCAAGCATTCAAAAATCTGCTCCCTAATTATCACTAAGGGGAATCTTCGAATGATAAGGGCAAGAATGTTAATAATATCCAAGACATTGTTATCAATCATATCTATACCGATGACCCTCAAATCAATGCTATCTAAATCAAAGGTAAGCCAGAATATTGAGAGGTAAATGTTACCACAAGAGGACAAGCCAAGATCATTGTAAAAGGCGGCTCATCTAAAGCAGCAATTCCCCCTCCAAATCAATACAATTTGGTTGAGCAATTACGAAAAACGTCATCCCAAATCTCTATCTTGGAGCTTTTAAATTTATCACCTGCACATAAGGACATCCTGGAAAAGGCTCTCGTCCATACAACTGTATCTCCTGATCTAGATACCAATAAATTTCAAGCCATGGTGGGACACCTGTCCTCCAACACATGTTTATCTTTTTATGAAAGAGATGATTCATCCATAACCCATCCGCATAAGTCATCACTCTATTTAGAAGTCATGGTGCACGAAGCCCGCATTAGATGTGATCTTATAGATGGGGGAGCCAGATTAAACATTTGTACTTTGAAATTGGTCCTAGCTTTGGGATATTCAGCAAACTCTATAGATCCACGAAGGAAAATTACAATCAAAGCCTATGATGATGAGGAAAAGACTTCAAAAGGTCTCGTCATGTTACCAATCAGAGTGGGACCTATTATGAAGAATAATTTTTGTCAGGTTCTTGATCGAGATCTAACCTATAACATACTATTGGGTCGTCCATGGATTCATGACATGCAAGCTATCCCATCTACTTATCATCAATGTTTGAAGTTTCCATATGATGGACAGGAAGTAACAATACCCGCTGATCACAATAGCAGTCAAACTTGTTCTAACCTAAGAGCAACTCAGGACACATTCGTCCCACATAATAGAGAGGCTTTGGCCATCTCTACTTCCAAAAACAAAGAACAAGTGCAAGAAATGATAAGCAATTTTGGCAGCAAGCTAAAAATGAAAGACAATGGGGTGGGAGAATATTCTTTGTCTCTCTCTAATCTACCCTTATCTCCGAGATCCCATGGTCAACCATCAACATCCATGCAACAAGCTGCAGCAGTTTTAGCCTCAACTTCAACCCCCATCACCAAGTTTAATGGGATGTTTATCAAAGAAACTGAAGAGGAAGATAGAGCTATTCTTGATTGGCTCTACAAAGATGAAGAAGAATCCGTACAACATATCAAGTTACCCACACAACAATAAGGAAAGGGTTATGCTATCATGCAACAGATGGGTTATGAAGGAAATGGCCCTCTAGGTAAAAGAAAAGAAGGTATTGCTGAACCTGTCCAATTAAAAACAATGCACCGAAAGGATAAGACTGGGTTAGGATATGTTGATGATATTAAGGAAGAAGTAGCACACATACCATCAAATGAGGAATTAGCTGAAACCATTCTACGAATTCAAGAAAATGATTTTGACACTAACTCCAATAAATATGAATGGGACACCATCTATGATGATAAATTTTGGAGAGATAAACAGGTGGATTTCATACACAAATTCTCACCTACATTCTTACAAGGAGAAAGATCAAGACCTCTGCTTGATTATATCCTACAAAGTGATCAGGACTCTAGTGAGACCAATTCGATTCAAAGTGAGATAGATCATTTTGAGGAGGATACCATCTTAGATCTCCCCTATAATAATGTTGACAATAACATCATGACCCTCACAGCCAATGACCTTACTCAATCTAATGATCCATTACCTTTGGTTCATCCTGAACTCATTGATTGGGGACAAATCGCACCCATTGATGTTCCAACTTTTCTAAATGATGAAACCATAATAAAATTTCTTTGTTCATCCCATCCCGAAACAAGTTCCATTGGGGAATCACCAGATCACAGTTTTTGATAGGAAAGTGCCAAGTTTCTCAGCTATGAAATAAATAACATAAAAGAAAGACCTAATGGTGAAAACCTAACAAAGGCACTATTAGGTCAAGAAAAAAGAAAAATGAAAGAAAGATCTAATGGTGAAAACCTAACAAAGGCAGTATTAGATCAAGAAAAGAGAAAAATAAAAAGTGTATCCAATGGTGAAAACCTTTCAAAGGCGCCAAAGGATGGGAAACTTGACACTCTTCCAGAGTACTATCAGGAAAGATCTTCCATTTTGATCGAACCAATAGAGACACTCAATATAGGTACCACAGAAAAGCCTAAAGTTTTACAATTGGTTGCATCTCTTACAGATGAAGAAGTACCTAAATTCACAGAAATTCTCAAAGATAACCAAATCAGTTTTGCATGGTCCTACGCAGATATGCCTAGATTGGATCCAGATCTCATCATGCATCATCTATCTATTACACCAGGGGCAAGGCCTGTAAAACAAAAACTCAAAAAAATGCATCCACATGTCATGTTGTTGGTTAAAGAGGAACTAAAGAAACTTTTAGATGTTGGATTCATCCGATCCATCGATTATGCAGAATGGATTTCCAATATTGTGCCTGTTTCTAAGCCAGATGGAAGGATCAGAATTTGCATAGATTTCAGAGATTTGAACAAAGCATGTCCTAAAGATGACTTTCCCTTACCAAAAATTGATATGATTGTGGATCTAACTACTGGACATGCAATGTACTCATTGATGGATGGATTCTCTGGATACAACCAAATAAAGATTGCACCAGAAGATTAGGATAAAACAACGTTCACATGTCCTTAGGGTACCTATTGTTGGAACGTAATGCCATTCGGATTGAAAAATGCAGGAGCTACCTACCAACGAGCAATGGCAACAATTTTCCATGATATGATGCATACATTCATGGAGGATTATGTTGATGATCTTCTTGCCAAGTCTAACACTAGAGAAGGACACATTGATATCTTATCTAAAATTTTCAAAAGAATGGAATAATTCAAAGTAAGACTTAATCCAAAGAAATGCGTCTTTGGAGTGAAATCTGGAAAACTACTAGGATACATTGTGTTAGAAAAGGGAATTGAAGTGGATCCAGCTAAGGTACAGGCAATTATTGATATGCCACCACCAAATAAAATTAGTCAACTATGCTCTCTACAAGGACGGTTACAATCCATTCGTAGATTCATTGCTCAACTGGCAGATAAGAGTTTACCATTTACACATCTCTTGCACAAAAATGTTTCATTCAAATGGGAGCACAAATGTGAAGCAACCTTTAATCAAATAAAGCAGTATCTCATGAATCCACCAGTATTGATTCCACCACTACAAGGTGCACCTCTCATATTATATATTGCTGCCACATAATGTCTTTAGGAGCATTATTGGCACAAGAAGATTATTCAGGGAAAGAACGAGCCATTTATTACATCAGCCGAACCTTAACAAGTCATGAGCTAAATTATACCTTCATTTAAAAATATTATTTAGCAGTAGTGTTCACTTCTCAAAAGTTATGACACTACATGCTAACTCATATAGTGAAGCTTGTGGCTAAGATTGACCCACTCAAATATCTTCTAAGTAAGGCAACCTTAATTGGCAGGCTGGCTAAATGGGTTATGATCTTAAGCGAGTTCGATATTTAGTATGTGGATCGAAAAGCTATAAAGGGACAAGTAATTGCAAATCAATTAGTAGAAGCACCAATGCTAGCAGAACATCTAATACATGTTGATTTTCCTGATGCCAACATTTTCACAGCAGATATCCAACAATTATGGTCACTCTACTTTGATGGTTCTTACACTCAACATGGTTCAAGAGTAGGAATTCTTTTTATTACACCTCAAGGACATACAATTCCAAAATCTTATCGCCTAATGTTTCCTTGCACAAACAACATAGCTGAATATGAGGCATTGATAATTGGCATGAAAATTGCAGTAGATTGGAAAATCACAAAACTTCATGTTTTTGGCGACTCGCAACTTGTCATAAATCAAATCAATGACGAATATCACACTAAAGATGACAAGCTGATACCTTACAAAAGAATGGTGGAAGATCTCAAGAAATACTTTGTTAACATCCAGTTCATACAAATTCCATGCATTAATAACAGAGCAACAAACGCTATGGCTACAATCGCCTCTTTATTCCAATTATCAGAGAATAAAAAATGGTATGATTTCTTGGTGGAACAATTGTTTTCTCCTGCCCATGACAATCCTGAAACACAAATCATTTGCCATCTTACGAGTTTTGACTCTTCCTTATATGGCTAAATTTACACTTACCTGAAAGATACTACTTTACCCTTAGGCTTGTCTAGGAATCAAAAATGAAATTTCATTTGTCAATCATCTCGTTACACCTTAATTGCTAACGTCTTATACCGGCGTGGTCTGGATGGCACCCTCCTTAGGTGTCTTGAACGTGATGAATCAAAAAAAGCCTTACAAGAGGTCCATGGTGGGATTTGTGGGACACATTCAAGTGGACTAACCTTAGCTAAGAAACTTATAAGATTAGGGTACTATTGGCCCACCATGGAAAAAAAATTATTCGCCTTTGTGAAGAAATGTGCCAAATTTCAGATTCATGGGAATCTCATTCATGCTCCTGCTCAGGAATTACAACCTTTTACCACAACATGGCCTTTCGATCAGTGGGGATTGGACTTGGTTGGCAAGATACATCCATCATCTTCAAATGGACACAAATTTATCATTACAACCATTGAATATTTCACTAAGTGGATTGAAGTTGTTCCTTTAACAATTGTTATGGGTAATCAAATCTCTTCATTCATCTTGAATTATATCATTTGCAGATATGACATTCCTAACTCCATTATCACAGATAATGGTAGACCCTTTAAAAATCAAGATGTTGATGAACTATGTGAAAGATTCCGCATCCAACATAGGTACTCCACACCTTATTATCCGCAGGGGAATGGTCAAGCTGAAGCTTCAAACAAAATAATTCTAAAGATTTTGAAGAAAATAGTGAATGAAACAGGCCGTGATTGGCATGTCCAATTAAATCCAGCATTATGGGCCTACAGAACAAGCATTCACACACCGATAGGAGCTACTCCTTATGCTTTGGTCTATGGAGCAGAAGCTATTTTACCACTGGAAGTTGAGATTCCTTCACTTCGAGTATCACTCAAAGGGCTAATCAATGACGAAGACTACAGAGTATCAAGATTGCAAGAGCTGGAACTGCTTGATGAAAGGCATCAAACTGTGGTTAATCACTTGAAGGGATATCAATAAATCATGTCTCGCAGTTACAATCACAGAGTCAAACCACGGAGTTTTCAAGTGGGTGATTTGGTCCTCAAAGAAAACCCTCGAAATCAACAAGATCAGGAAAAGAAAGGAAAATTTGAACCTAATTGGTTAGGCCTATTTGTTATCATTGCAGCCTATGGATCAGGGGCATACAGTTGTCAACAACAGAAGGGGACTTGTTTGAAGATCCGATCAACAAAATTCATCTGAAAAGGTTCTACACCTAAGAAAAAAAAAAAAACATTGCCTTGATGAAAACCTGGCAAAACAGGTGTCTTGGTAATAACAAAAAAATCATAAAATTAGGAAAAAGTGCAATAAAAACAAACGGTGAAACCTGGCAAACAGGCATTGTTTGTGATTTTATTTGGCTCTCTCATCTATTAGGATTCATTCTGCACATACATCCTTTCATCAACATCACATATACCTCACTATCGCATTCACATTGCATCATTCTCCTTGGAACGACAAAGATTTCATCATGGCTTGATGATTTGAGGTTTGTCCATCGCAACAGTTGTGTCTAGCAAGAGTCAGAGTACAAGGTCACTAGGGGGTAGTTTGCTTTTCTAGGAGGTAGTCAACAGTGTGTGTCTAACATCAGAATGTATGAAACAATAGTTTCTGAGCTTACATGTTTACCTTGACAAATGATTAAAAAAAAAACAAATTGGATGATCTTAATCTGAATAAAATGAATGACAAAACTTAAAGCAAAAGTTGCAAATTGTTGTTTTGATATTTGATGACATCATATCTTTGGAGTGGTTCAATGATGTACTGAACTAGAATCACAAGGAAGAAGTATGATTTTTCTTTGATTGCTGTTTGTAAGTTAATCATTAGTATTGTGCAAATTGGTCACTGGACATGTTTTACAATGGATCATTGATGACATTTCGGAATTTGCATAAGAAAACGATTAACTTTTATCTGTTTATGCAAGCAATACTCAGGTCATCTTGGTTCAATTATACCTCAATGCTTGTATAAACTTGCTACATTAAACATTATGGAAGCAGTACTCAGGTCATCATTGGTGCTAACATACCCTTTGATGCTTGTACTAACTTTCAACATATCAAAAAGGCTCAATGATGACAACTAAACACAACAAGAAATGGCAACAAGGAGAATGATTCATTATTTCATTTAGGGTTGCTTAATTCATTTAGGACTACATAATTCATTTGCATTTTTGAGGTTCCTTTTAAAATAGATTTTTGAGGGTGGATCACATTCTTAAAATATCTTTTTCGACAATGGTTGAGTAAGACTGGATATTTGTTACATCTCATTACCATATTCATTATCATATCATTTTCCATCATTACATTATAGGCATGGTTATCATTCATCATTCATTAACATATACATCTGCATATTTCACACATCCATAAAATAAAAAATTGCATTCATATTTTTCACATCATTACATCATATATCATATATTACATGAGTATAGTTTCATTACATCAGTATCATCATCATACATCACAATCTCATCTAAAGCATTTATATTTTGCATCATAAATTTATTGTATACATCATAAGAGAAAAGAAAAATTCATTTAGATCATATCATTTCATCATTGCATCATCATACATGGCATAACATATAAAAATCAAAACATAAAATCCATAACATGTGCACAAAACATCCATAAACATGTGCATTAATCATCCATAGCACATGCATAATCAAATCACCATTGCATATCATAGATCTCATCAAAACAAATGTCCAGGAATACAAGGATAGCAAATGTTTCAAAAAGATATATCATACAATGGCATAAATGTGTACAAAAATGCTCATCGCTGAGGGGCATCTGGTCATGGATCATGACTGCTACTGCCTCCGGAGGTAGTGGGCCTTGATGGATCTCTTCTCCTAGAGGCTCTGGTCTCTCGTCTAATCGGCTGACCCACACTCTTGGTCACACTCCTGGAGTGACTGTGTGAGTGAGTTTGAGTTTGAGTCCGAGTACCTGACTGGGTAAAGGCTATCCGCCGCTCAGGTGGCACTACCTCAAAGTATCACATCCTATAATACTCAACCTCCCAAGCAGTCTCTAACCCCTCTACCACAACCTCTCCAATAGAGGTGCTCTCCATTGACCTCAGTAGTCTCTCAGCTACCCCCTCAGCCTGTACACATCTCTCCCAAAAACTGTTCCTCTCGGCCATAAGCTGTGCTATCTGTGGGTTGAGAGGTGGTGGCTATGCTATATGTCCCTGCAACTGACTGATAGTCACCTGGGCCTGTGCTAACTGACTCCTAAGAGTCTGAACCTCAGTCTGCAAGGAATCTAACTGTCCTTGTGACGGAGCCCTGATGGTGATCTATGGCGCTGAAGTGTTGGCCTGACCCACTGCTCTGGATGTCTGTGGCCTCATCCTGAAGGGAATATCAAAAAATAGTCTCTGTCTCCCACCACTCCCATCACCTCCATCATCCCCATCATCTGAGTCTTCTGACTCCTCATCTATCTCCTCGTCCTCAAAGCTCTCATCATCTACCTCCATGGCCACCCCACCGATATCTGCGGCCTGCTCTACCTATACCTATCCCTGATCCTGTGGCTGCTGTCGCCCTTCCTAGATAACTGGACCTCCCATCAATGGGGCAGGCTCATTTGGACTCATAAAATGTGGAAAGGGATGTGTATAGAAATATGCAGCATAGTCCTTTGTCATCCCTGCATCTGTGACCTCTGGCCGTACAGTCCAATCCTCCGGCTGTAGCTTAGAGTACTCGTCTCTGGCTGCCTCAATAGTCAAAACTAGCCCCCACTCTGGTACATCTCCCCAGCACCTGGCATAGTGTGCCACCCCCTGTGGCATCATTTGTACCCATCCAAACTACCTTAGAACTCTCCGGCCCAGAAATATCTAAATGATGAATGGGGTGCGTCTAATCAAGTATCTGGACCTCATCACATATGGTAACTCTATGTCATCTGCCTGCCATGGGTCACAATCCACATACGGTCACTAGATGACCGTGTCTAAATCATCAAGTCCTCATTGCCAGTACTCCAATTTTCCTAGCCTCGGCTAGACAAGGGGCCCTGTATACGCATAAGCATAGGGGAATCCGATGGGGTGATGTCTCCTAACAATAGGGCATGTAATCGTGAAGTCCTCCCATGCGAGTAACTGTGAAAGAGTCACCCCACAAGAAAGACTCTTCCCATCTGTATACACGACCTGATGAAGGTCATGGTACAAATGGGCAAGCATGCATGATCCCCATGCATATCTGGTATGGTGGAGAAGCATGTCCTCCAAGATCCTACCCCACCCAATTGATAGTCCCTTTGACCTGCGATCAGGACAAAGGAAACCACCGATCATCCCTGCTAAAACTGAAGGTAGTGGGGCATATCTCTCCGTCATCTCCTTCCAGGGAATCTCATATCCGTAGACATGAGGATCCTGGAAGACCCATCTCAAAGCATCTGTACCCCCAATCTCCTTGTGATCATAAATTACAAGCTCTCCAACCACAGGAATACCCAAAATCCTGTAGACATCCTCTGGGGTCATCGTGATCTCTCCTGTTGGTAAGTGGAAGGTGTTGTGCTCGCTGTGCCACCGCTCTGCTAAGGCACTCAATAGTGCCTTGTTGACCCGATACTGTTGGATGCTCAACAGAGCTCTTAGGCCACACTAGTCTATCACTCCCAAATCATCATGGGACAGTCAGGGAATCATCTCCCATGTCTGCGAAAATCTCTCTCTGATCTGAAGGAGGCTAAAATCCTCCTTTACAAAATTATCAAGCAAGCATGCAAAATCATTCAGCAAATGGATATCATCAATCAATCAGTATATCAAGCAAGTTTAAATCACATATAGTTTGTTTTTCATATCGCATGGAAACAAATTTAATAATCATCGTGACTCAATCTATTTGACTTTCAATCAGGAAAGCAAATCTATCATTTTTATTTTGTTTTCATATCACATGGAAGCAAATTTATCAAACCTATTTATTTTTCAAGCACGAAGGAAAATTTATCAAATATATTCATCGATGATATTCAAATACGTAAAATCTATTGTCTAATCTGGCAACAATCATCAAGCATGCATCGATTTTTCTTCAAAAAATTGAAATTCGGCAAAAATCTATGGATTCGCTAAAACAGTCAATGTATGCGCTAAAAACATGGATGCGCGACTTTATTCCATGGATACGCTAAAACAGTCCATGGATGTGCAATTTTTCATAACCTAAGACACACACTAAAACCCTTCAAATCCCTTAATTACATATCTTGCATCTTTTATGCATTTATTGACAACTTTGCATTTGCTTTACAAAAATGAACATCTTGACACGTTTAAAGGGTCAATTAGACCTTATTGACACTCTTCATGACCCTAAACTCCTAGACAACCTATATCAAACCAAACTCAAGCAGATTTAGGTGCCAATTGGTTGGTGCTCCTGCACCATCCTTGTTGGTTGTGGAATAAGAGGAGCTCACCATGATGGATATGTGTGGTTCGGGATAGCAAGTTCATTGTGTAAAAATGTCTTTTATTGTATTTACTATCATAACAAGGTTCCTATGGATTTTTTTGTGACATGGAAATATAGTTGAAATGGTGTGGTAGGAAGCCAAGTTTTTTTCACTATAAAATGTTTGATTGTGGCTTGGGTCTGTACACATCTAAAAATGGTCATGGTCGATCGAACCTGTTAATTAATTAAATAGATTTTACAATTTATTTACTTTAATTATCACAAGTTTAAATTTACAATTTAAATGATATTCTTCCCTCCACATTTAATTAAATACTATCGATATTTAATTAAAACATTTTCCAAATTCCCACTCCTCTCACAAAAATTAAATATTCTTAATATTTAATTAAAAGGCTTTTTCTTTTCTCACATAATTAAATATTTGTAATATTTAATTAAAGCCTTTTCATATTTCTCTCATACATAATTAAATATTTATTTATTTAATTATGAGAGACACCTTTCAAATTGTCTCTTGGAATTCCACCTTCTTTTCAAATTCTTGATCTCTCACCATTCATATCAACAGGTTTGAACTCGACCGTCAATCTTGGCCAATCAAATTCCCACCTTCAAAAATCTATAAATACAGCCCTTTCATGAGTTGAGAAGGACCTCGAATCTTATATTTTCATGCGTAGTTATTATAGTCACATTTTAAGCATTTTATAGCATTTTAATTCAATAAGCTCAATCTTTACATGCATATGCATTTTTGATAATCTCATTCTCTCAAGTGCCATTGTACAAGCTGTTGTTTGCAAAACTGAGAGCAAACATGTTGAAGTGAATCCTTGGAGATAAAGGACAATGGAACGAGTTTGAGGAAGCTGCGATTTAGAGTTTGCATTTACTTTATTTATTTAGTTTTCTTCAATCTAATGTTTCATTGGTGTACTAGTTTATATGCAATTTAATTGACACATTCTAATGTACATAGGGTCCATATTCCATATGAAATGAGGAAAAATCTTGATTCTAAGAACCACAAATGCACAATGACAATCTATGCAAAGGAAATCAAGGCTTGACAATCATGGGATCCTAGTAAAAGCCAAATCATCATTCAGAGAGATGTCATATTTGATGAGATGGCTTCATTTTAGAATGCATCAACATGCATTGCAACTCCCACTATTGTCCAATTATTTGGTGCAAATGAAGATAAGACACCTAGTTCTATTTTGAAGGCTCTCCTTTAGACATGAATTTTCAGGATCTTTCAAGTGTTGATGAGGTTGCATTAGATGATACTGCATCATTTTAGGTGTTCAAAGGAAAAAGATCTAGATTTTAGCTCCACCATGTTGGGTGATGTTGATTTGAGACATGAGACTCCCATTTCCAGGGGGTATATCAATCAACTTGGTCAACAACTAGATGGATGCTATTTTTCTTGGGGTGATGGAGCCAATAATTGAGATGGCATTATTGTAGATGGGAGCATTTCTCATCATTTAAGGTATTTTTACTGCATTTCATGGATATGTGGTCTTGTGGGGTGGCCATAGCATGGAGTCAACATTATTATCTTATATTTACTTGCAAGAATTGGTTCAGGAAGAAATTTAGTTATCCATGATTGATGTCATTCAAAATATGATGTGTTGATCAGGTGAATTGTTCAAGGTTGTAAGGCCCAAATCTAGAATCTTGTGGTAAATCGAGTCATTGGCATTCTACTACTTTGTTTTAGTTCATTGACGTGGATATTTGGATCATGCAGATTAGCGAACATTTGAAAATTGCATGGACTGTTCATTAACTGAATTTTTTTGTCCAATACACCATATCGGGGCTGACATTTTATCATTTGTTATCCCTTCACTGGCATTGTGGGGTGAAAATGGTGATGGACTTAGTATGAGAATCACAAACCATTTCAGTAATTTTGTTTTCCTGAAAATTTGATTTCTAGTAACTTGCTTTCTTTTTTAGTAATTATCTTTAGAGATTGTAGGTTTTAGGCCTTGCACATAGGATTTAATTGTCATTGTATTTAAGAAGGCATTGATTTGCATTTTTGGAGTATATATTGCTAGTTGAAGATGATGAAGTTGTCTCAAGTTTTGCATGATCAGTTGGGACTCTAAAGGATAAATGTGACAAACCTATAATTGTAAAGGAGGCTACACCCACCAATTGAGCTTATTATTTGATATTTCTATTTTTTCTTGAAGAAAATGTTTGTTCAGGAGGGTGACACTACCTCAATATGGTTCCTTTGTAACAAACTTCAGCCCATTATTTCACTCAATTTAGATGAGAATTGGTTTTTATTCACAATGAACAAAGTGGGATATTTATGCCACTCTTTGTAGAAAGCAAAGGTTTGCCTATGATTTGATTCAGTCCCAGTACTGGGTCATGTGAGCAGCAAAATTGTTTTGTTCTACTCAAAGTAAGTTTGGATCAGTGAATAACTTATATGATAGAACTTAAACCACAAATCCCACTAGATGTTTGGCATGTTATGACATTCATCTACCTGAGTAGCAGAGATTTTCCACACAATTGATTTCATAGGTTGCTAGATATTCTTTTCATGGGGAACTTGGAGTATTTATGGATTCCATTCATTCCGTGAAAATAAACAGATTGGATTCAAAGAAATTACAAAAATTGGTGTATGTTAAAAACTTCCTTATCTTTTGTCTAATGGCAACAAAAAATGTGGTAAGATTCATACAAGTAATGCTATGTCAGGCTAGGGAACTCTTCTTGGAGATTCTTGATGCAGAGGTAGGACAAACACAAACTTCTCAATTACTCAACAAATCTCAAGGCAATGTTCTCACTTTGCATGCTTCTTGGCATTCTTGGGGCTTACTTGGCAACAACTCAACATAAGGAATCAACATCATAACACCCTATCTAACACTTGGCTGGCTTTAAAAAAGGTAGCAATGACCAATGCAATCCTTCAATACCCTATCAACCAGTTAAACACTTCAACAATCCATCTTTCCTTCACAAGTTGTTTTTTAACAACACCCCAACAATGGACTAGTAATTCTATATTTTAGGCCTAATTAGGCTTATTGAAACAATTCAAACTTGCCAAATTTTACCCTCACACCAATTGCAACACACTGACCTTCATCATTTCTTTAGAGGCATTCATGACACTCACATAAATGACTTTCAAGGGTTTTAAGACCATACAATAAGGAGCACTACAAATATTGCCAAGCATAGTTTTACTTCAACAGTCAACTCCGTCATAACAGGGCAGTAGACCAAATGGGCTCAACACCTTTAATTTCAACAAATCAAAAATTTGAAGAAGGTTCACAACACTTCTTAATATCAACTCCAAACATTTGCACTGATAGTGGTCACTAGATTCTACAAATAAGCATTCAAAACCCTTACTTAACCTTCTTTACCAGTCTGCCATAGAGGAAACACAGTCATGACAACTTAATGAATATATATACTCCAATCTTGATTAGTTTTACAAAACCCAAATTGAAAAGGGTTCCCAAGACACCTTGACATTGTTCCCAAACACTTCCACTTATGATGGGCGTTATATTCAACAACAAAAACAACAAAACCCTTTGTTTATTCTTCTGTGTTAGTCTAAACGTGCATAAATACAGTCCTAAGGAATCAAAATTACATAAGAAAACTTCAATCTCAAGCCCTAAAACTTTTCCAAATGGAAACATACACAAAATTACATCATTTCACAATTTTTTAGAATTTTCCCTTGGATGAAATATGAGAAAACATCATTTTAGTCACCCACTGTTACCCTATCTAGGGTTTCTGACTGTTTGCAAAGGAAATGCAATATCTCCCTCCAGTCTTGATGAAATTGAATGAAACAAATTTCAAAATGTAGTAAACTCAAGGCACTTTCATGCCCAATCAGTCTCAAACCATGAAAGGGTCCATACAACTTGTACAATGTGTAAGAAAAGTGATAGGTCATGGAAAAACACAAAGAAAATGAGGTTATATTTTATTCCCACTTGAATTCATCCTCACCACTTCCTCCGTCCACCTTCACCATACAAAATTACTCATGGGAGGCATATTTATGCCTATTATGACCTCTCTAACTTCTCCAACTACCTTTTTACAACCTTGTCTCTTCATCTTCCACTTTCTACAACTTTTAACAATATGCCAACTTTTACAATATTTGACATATGACCTCAAAATGACCTTCTAGGACCTAAAAAAAACTCAAACAAGTTAAACATGGTCTATTAGACCTTATTAAATGAACAAATCACAAGACTCAAGCAAAATTTGCAAAATTGCCTCATGGAGGCATATAGTCCATCAGGTGCTCCTACACCAGTTCTAAATGATTTGCCTCTTTTTTATTAATAAGGAGACACTAGAACTGATATTTATAGTGCCTTAGTAAGATACAAGAGCTGGTTAGGTTTGTAGTTGAGTTGGTGAGTTGCCATGCATGGAAAATATGAAGGTTTCCAAGTGAAAATAGGTGGTTTTAAGAAGAAAATGTGTATGAAACTTGGGGGAAGCAAGGTTTAAGGTTGTTTTAAGCTTGTGCAGGTCCAAATAGGTGTGTTTGATGAGTTTTTAGGTTGTGGCAAGGCTGGTAATGTTGTTTTCCATAAAAACCCCATGCAACTTGCTCAAAATGAGGGTTTATTGAAATTGGGTCTTGGGAATCGTATCTTCCAAAACTAGTTGTGGATTTGGTGGTTTGGTAGGTTTTTTGATGCTTCCCCATTGAAAAATAAGGTTTGGGAAGTGTTTAAACATGAGTCACTTTGTAAAATGGGCCTATTTTAGGGTCTAGATTAGCGATAGAGTGCTACTTTGAAGCATTTGTTTCAAAAGAACCTATTGAAATTTTTAAGTATGTTATAGTTGGGCCAAAAGGGTATCTGAAAGTGTCAAGATTTGGGTGATTGAGTAAAGTATTGGTGTGTAAAGTTGAGAAAATAGGTTTGCAGACCCACTAGAAAGAGTAACCAATCAAGTGAAGAACCCAAGTTTGGGTTTGTGAACCAAGTTGTTGTTTGAAACCTATTTATTTGTGTTTGAGTTGATCAAAACCACTTGGCTCTTGCATCACCAAGCAACAACTTGGCATCCAAATCATGGTCTGCCTCTGAAACTATACCCTTACAAGAAAACTCCTTGATCAATAAGAGTTGATCTTACTTGGCCAAGTGTCCTTCAAATGTTGCCTATTCATTACTTGGATCCACCACCTTGATTTCCTAAACACAAGACAAGATTAAAAATTGAGATTATTTGGCTTTGATGATCAGTGATATCAATGGATAGCTGAACTACCAAGGTGGAAGGTGGACCAATCTACCAAAATCTACCAGATGACACCACATGGTTCTACAAAAGCTAATTGATCATCCCTTATAATGCACTCTAACCCCACTCAATTAATGGTCTAGATCAATTTTACGTCAATATTAATGGTCAAGGGAGATATTCTCTTCAACCCAAAATTACTTGAACATCTTTGACTTCA
This sequence comes from Sequoiadendron giganteum, assembly GCA_007115665.2. Taxonomy (NCBI): domain Eukaryota; kingdom Viridiplantae; phylum Streptophyta; class Pinopsida; order Cupressales; family Cupressaceae; genus Sequoiadendron; species Sequoiadendron giganteum. Next base: position 269,878,884 of record CM021103.1, on the reverse strand, counting down.
AAAGCCAACCAAGACACGTCACATAAACTTATGTTTTTGCACTTGAATATATACCCTTTGATTCACCTTGAAGATCAACAACAAAAAATTAGTAGAATACTAAAGTGTTGAATGGTATGATTTATCAAAGTACCTACATCCACCAAAGTTCATTAGATCACACCACATGGTTTCACCAAAACCATTTGATAAAACTGCTTGATATCTATAGGCTCTACTTAAACATCAATCAACATTGAAAGTGCATATCAACTTGCCCCAAAGATTAGTGATTATGGCCGACTAGTGGATGGCTAAAGTGTTGAGTGGTTTTATTCACCAAAGTGAAAACATCGTTGAAATCCACTAGTTCTTGCTGCATGGACATATCATATGCACCTAGCCTCCTACTTTCCATCAATGGCCACATTTTTCTCCTCTCAAGATTGACACCTTCAATAGATGGTTGAGGATATTGGTAGCTCGATCTACTAATATGATACAATACACTAGATTGTGCCAAGTAGCCACAATGTCCATTTCCAAACAAGGACCCTAACACATAATTTTTGCACCTCTATCCCAATAAGGATCATACACCTCAACATCCCTTTGAAAAAGGCTCCATGTTGGAGATGCCCATGCTAACAATAGAGAAATTTTTGTTAGATCAATATATGGAAGGCCACAATATGATTCCAATGGAGAAGGAATAATATTAATAGGTCATAGTGAGCTGCAATATTATTTGTCCCTTATGAATCAACAATTACCAATTGAGAGCCAGTTTATCTCAAAATTAGTAGATCATTTAAATGCAGAAATTGTCCTAGGGATAGTTCAAAATGCAAGGGAGGCATGCACATGGTTGGGATACACTTATATTTACATTTGCATGCTATGAAACCCAGTTTTATATTGGTCTATCTGTTGATGCTTTACAGAAAGACAATAACTTAGAAGAGAGAAGGGCAAACTTGTTATGCATAGCCATGATTTTCAATTTAGTACATAGTAATTTTACTATGGTATTGTTAGAAAAGTATGACCCTTGAATTTTACTTTAATGATACTTGTTAGTGCTTCTGATAATTGAACTCTTTATGTTAACAAATACATTTAGCTGCAACTATCTTGGACAAAAGTAATTTGGTGAAATATGATTGGAAAAGTGGATATTTCCAAGTTAATGATCTAGGACAGATAGCCAGTTATTACTACATCTCTCATGGGACAATGACTACTTATATGAGAACTTGAAGCCAACAATGGGTTATATTGAGCTATGCCGATTGTTTTCATTAAGTGAAGAGTTTAAATATGTGACAATAAGAGAAGAAGAGAGGATGGAACTTCCAAAGCTCTTAGACCGTGTTCCTATTCCAGTGAAGGAGAGTTTGGAGGAGTCAAGTGCCAAGATCAATGTTTTGCTCTAGGCTTACATTTCACAACTTAAGCTTGAAGGTCTCTCCCTCATGTATGATATGGTGTTTATTACTCAAGTATGTATTTATATTGAAAACCTATGTAGCAAAAATCATAACCATTTAATCAATTTATAAGTGGGTGACTTGAATTTTGTATCCTTTGTAATGCAAATGATAACCATTTTTTGCCTTTTTATAAGTGGGTGACCTAAGAATTTTGTGTTGTCCATGAAAAATCTAAATTTAGCCCTGAGGATGTTGTGCATGTCCACCCTCCTGCTTCTGTTTCTAACCATACAACCCATCTTTAAGTCCTATCTTCTCCAAATCATTCACCTTTGCTAGACATAAGGAATTTATAATTTTTTATGGAAGTTGTTGGATGGTGCACACTATGTAGTTCTAAATACATTTTTTTTTCTTTGGTTATGTGTTGCAGAGTGCAGGTTGCCTCCTTAGAGCACTTTTTGAGATTTTCCTAAAAAGAGGATGGGCTCAGTTAACAGATAAGGAACTTAACCTATGCATGATGGTTGGAAAGTGCATGTGGAGTGTTCAAACTCTACTCCGGTAATTTAAAGGTATTCCAAATGACATATTAACCAAAATTGAGAAGAAAGATTTAGCTTGGGACCAATATTATGATCTTTCAACCCAAGAGATTGGAGAGATCATTCATTTTGCAAATATGGGAAAAACCATTCATAAGTTTGTGAAAAATTGATTAAAAAGGACTATAAATATTGGGGTTTGAATAGGATTGAAGTGCCTGAACTATTGATACAAAGCTTCATATGAAGGATTTCTTAATGCTGATACAGGAAGTGGTTGCAAATCTAGAAATTCCGTTGGGGGTGGATATTTTTTTGGTAGGATAAGATGTCTAAATGAAACTAGAAAAACAGTCTGTGATCCCATCCATTTGTCAAAGACAACACAAATAAAATACTAGGGTGGAAGAGGTTTGCGTATTGGGAAAGTGAAGCTAATATTATGATCATCTTCCACATACTGCATCTTCAACATAAAATACTCGTGATGGAGTAAAAATTCATTGGCATTGTCTTTCACTACAATCCAGAAAGGTTCAACATCCTCATCGGACCATCACGGGAACAAGAGACCTCATCCTACTGATAGAAGATCCTCACAACGATGAAAAAATAGAACCGTCGACACATTGTTCGAACCAAAAGACACGTCTAACCGATAGATCGATAAGGTGGGGGCAGTTAGTTCCATTTTTTGTAATATGGTAAGAGTCATATAGGTAATGCTATGTCAGGCTAGGGAACTCTTCTTGGAGGTTCTAAATGATTTGCCTCTTTTTTATAAGACTGCGTTGGTAGTGCCACCTACATCACAGTTGTTTGGTGGGATTCCAAACCTAGATAATGAGGTGCAGTTGTGGAAATCTCATAGAGAAAAGCTACAAGCTACCATGATGATTTTGCTGAGAGAATTTATATCAAAGTATTTCTTATTGTGGCTTAAGACATGTGCAGATGATATTCCGTCTGCAGATAGGCTTTGTGGAAAGTATTTTCTTGATCTTGTGAAAAGTGACAAGGAACTTGCAGAGACTGAGACATTGATCAGAGAAACATTGGACAGTCTGGATGCATTTGAAGGGAGATTGGAGTGGCTAAAAATGGTTTTTGGTTCAAATATTAAGTTTTCATGGCAATGCGTGTGTGAGATTGTTTTGAAGCACTCAAAGAGTCTGTGGGATGAACTTTTGAAAGCATGTTTGTTAGTAGGATGAAACAAATAATAGTTGATGGATTTGCAGATCTACGTGAGAGAGATAAGGTTGGTAAATTCCTTGAAGCCATAGTTACATCTCTAGCAAGTTACAAAGATGTTGAAACCCATTTGCACAAATCAACTACTAGTGAGGGCTGGCTTTTCCAGAGAGGGGACCTAAAAAGTGTCAATTTACCTGGGTTGAGTTTTAGATTTATGCTGAAAAATGATGAAGACTAGTTTGGTCACCTTAATGCTTATTTTGGAACTGAGGTTAGTCAAATAAAATATACCATAGATGAGGGGTCCAAGAATATTTTGGAAGACCTCCTAAGTTTTCTTCATGCACATAAATCTCCTTCAAGGATAAATGATTTAGGACCTTATTTGCAAGAGCAATGCTTCCATTTTATCTCAACATTGATTGTTGAGATTGAAGAACATCTTGCACATCTTTCAGAATCTCTCTATAAAGAAATGATAAATGAGGAGATGCTAGAAAAATTCAAAATTTCTGATCACACCATGCAGTCCATCACCATTATGCATATAGGGTAGAAGAGGATTTTTTTGGGCCACAATATAGGTATAAGTCAAAAAATACAAAGTTCAAAAGAATAACTGTGAGAATATTCTCACCTAATTAGGTGTTGAGACTATATCATGAAAATGATCTCAATTAGGTGTTGAGGCTATATCATGAAAGAATAAAGCTAACTACATAATTCCAAATACAAGTTGAATAGTTAAACCAAGTTGAAAATGCAACTATTCAAGCTGGTAAAATAGAATTATAGAAAATTAAGAATATAAGGATATTGTTTATCTAGAAATTTGCTTATGCTCATAAAGATTATCCTAAAAGAAGACTAGAAAAGGCCATTGGTTGCACAACATGCTCATTTATTACAATGCTTCAGAGAGAAAAAATGGCATATGAGAACTTGCACCAAGGATGTATTCTTAAAGGAATATTTGAGAAGAAAGCTTATTTTTGTATCTATAGCAACTAATGGATCTGTAACACTATATAACATGTTCATTAATTGAAATAAACAAAAAGAACACTATTAAGCCATGGAAGTGTATCAAATTATCAAATCAGATGGAAAACAAAGGCAAACACCTGGAACGAAGAAAAAAATGGCATAAGTACCAATAGTCTGTCAAGAAGACAACAATCTGCATGAGTGCCCCAAATTAAACTACTCGAATCATATGGCAAACAAAGAAAAACACCTGGAATGAAGATACAGATGGCACAAGTACCAATAGTCTAAAAAACACTGATCAACTGAGAATGGAAGATTCCTTCCAAGGAAAAACCAAGGAAGCATTAGCAATAACAGTATAATACTCCCCCCATAATGCTGAACTGGGAGAGCGTGAAAAATCCACTGAAATGGTGTGTAACACCCTGTAGTGCATGAAGAAGAAAAAACATCTGAAAGTGCGCAGGAAAGCACCTACAACTGAAAAAGTGGTGTGCAAAACAAAAGCACACATGCATGAGGTTGGAATCATATGGATCCACTGTCGTCATGGAGGGAGACTCACCGGACAAAGGTGTGATGGAAAAACAAAGGCACTACACAACCCCCCATGGCACTTTATAATACAGTACAAGATTATGTGCAAAATCCCCAAACTACATGTACAATAGTGTGGAACTTTATCTCAGTGCATTTACATACAATAGTTTGCTTACAAATGATGCTCAAAATGCCCACAAAGGACAAAAACTGGAAATACATGAAGAACAGCCATAAACGAAACATCTCATGCAAACGAAAAGTTCCCAAGAGCAAATATGTCCAAGTAATTCACCAGAGTGTGAAAACACAAAAAACTTAATAAAATATACCTGGAGTGAAATTTGGAAAAATTGCGTGGATGGAACTAAAGAGCTTTGAAATATGGTTCCAACGTCGCTGAGATTGCAAAAACTAGAGAAACAGGTCAAAAGTTATGAGCTCGAGACTAAAAAAGGCTCCTTTGACTTCAATTGGCTGTAAAATGTACCAACAAAAAAATGAAGCGATGAAACCCACACCACTGAAAATTTGACAGAACCAACTTCCGATGATATCTCGTTTGCCAAAAAACAATATCATATGCCCAAGTTATGACCTCTGGAAACAAATAGCTCCAAAAGGGAAAAAAGCCAGTGCAGGATTAAATTTGATAGTCATACGGCCGTCACAGCAAAAAGACGAGCTTAAATTTGATGGCCAAACAAACGTCACCACATTTTCACAACTAGGCTTATTACATAAAAAAATGTTTTTTTAATAACATAAAAAGAAATAAAAAAACTTTACAAAGTTAATTTTTTTTTTTTTAAATTAATAAAAAAAGGGGGAGGGGCTGCATAGGGGCCGCCGCCTTGGTAGGGTGGTACCCATGCAGTACCATCAGCTGCAGGGGTGGGTGCCCAAGGGGCCACCACCTGCCATAATGGTAGGTGGTGGTACCCTTGGGTACCGTCCTTGCCTGTGCAGGGTATCGTATGAAGGCCTAAGCAAGCCTTAAAAAGGCTTTTTGCCTTTTTTTTAAAAAAAAAAATCAAAACATTTACAACGTAATTTAAAAAAAAAACATTCTGACGAAAATGCAGAATAATTTTTTTTTTTTACCGAGATTTTTCTTTGATCCGCACGCAAACGGACGACCGTATAGCTAGAAAATTTTGCCCCTAAAATCAACTTTATCCAAAATGGACAAATGAACAGTCGATTTAGGGGTTTTGGACCACTGCGGACGCAATGGCAAGGTCCATTTGGACTCAAAATGATTTGAAATTTCAGTTGATTCCCTAGATCAAAAAATGCAAACCCTAAAACTGTGAATGTCTGATCCAGCCCTTGTAGCTCCAAATAGCTCCAAATTCTTCAAACAAGAACATGCATGCAACAGGAAAGCTCTGATACCATGTAGAAGTTGTCAAAACCAACTTTAGACCCCAAGAACACCTGCATGCAAAAGGATACCTACCACAAGGAAGAGAATGGATGGAAAAAACAAACAAGGGTTTGAAGCTCTGAAAAATGGAGAAATTATCTTATCAGAACAAAAAATATTTTTTTTGAAAAATACAATGGGATCAATCCTTAAGAAGGAGATCATGCAAACTCTAAAATAAACCCTAATAGGAAAAAATTTAATAATTAATATAATTATTAAATGTCACTTTATGCAAACTAAAGTGAAATCTTAAGAAGGGAATAAAGGTAACTTAATCAACATAATTAAGTTAAAACCTTTACTCTAACATGATTGAGATTTGACAAGCGTCTCAAAAATTTGGTATGTTACCCAATCATGCATGCAACATACATGAAATCAGAAGTATTATCTAATATGTTATAGTTTATAGAGCAATCATTCTTAACACAATAAAAAAATGGCCTGACTGCCTACAAATTTGAAAAGTAAAATTACCTGAAACCATGGAAAGTGACTTACCACAAGATTCTGCACAAATCATGTTCGATGCAGAAAATGGGCAGAGGTTGCAACCCTAAATTAGGCGTCGCCCTTTCACTTCTCTATTTTGGCGGGCTACCTTGAAAATAAGGTTTCGACTTTCATTTCTCTATTTTAGCGGGCTATGCCTGTCTTGACGAAGGTTTTAGAGTATATTTATTAAAATGAAAATTATGGCCAAGATTTTAATAATGAGCACATTTTGACATATTAAATACATATATAAAATTATTATTAGAAATTGCACCTTTGTGTGCAATAGGTACGCCAAAGAGGTATGAAAGGCCAATTAGAGAAAATTTTGGTGTATTTTTTTAGACATATGTGTAGTACATGAGGTCAATTGGTAGGTCATTTAGAAAATGATGTTGTTTATGTAACAAAGGTCTCGATTAACATTCACTCAATAAATATATATTTTAAATATAATTTTTCATTAGACAAAATTATATATTTGTAATAATAAATTTATTACAGAAGTTCAGTTTATTTTTTCTCTATCCACCTCTCTATATCTTATCTATATCTCCCTATCCATTTTATGTCTTTCTCTCTCTATATCTTATCTCTATCTCCTCCTCTCTTTTATGTCTTTCTCTCTCCATAAGTTTGTCTTTCTATATCAAACATCATGCTACCTTGAGCATAACTCCTCAAGGACACATACCATTCTTGGATTTTTGGCATGAAACAAGTAATCAAAAGCTAGTTTTTCTTTTCTCCATCTCTCTTTCCCTTTCTATCTCTTACATTTCTATCTTTCTTGTATTATCTCTCTCTTTTCTATTCCTTTCTCTTCCAATCATTCTCTCCATCTATATCTCTATTCCTTTTTATCTCTCTACCTCTATATTTCTTTGTCTCTATCTCTTTATTTTTTTTATCTCCATCTTTATCTCTTCTATTATAATTTAACTAATTTATATAATCATACTTGTAAACTATTTGTAATATCATTATTTTCCTCTAGTAAATGTAGAGTATGTAAACTTATAAGTAGCTTAGTATATATTTGAGAATTGTATGCATATTTATCTTCCACACTACATAGTTGGGCATTCAATCTAGAAGAAACTTTGGTGTTCATATGATGACACCACAAAATAAAATATTTATTCCACAAAAAATACTTATTAGTAATTTTATTTGTAATATTATATTATTAATTATGGTGGGCTATGATTGAAAATAAGGTCTTGATGAAGGTTTTAGAGTATGTTTATTAAAATGAAAATTATGGCCAAGATTTTAATAATGAACGCATTTATTTAGTCATTTATTCAATCATTTTTATTTGTCTGATATTAGTCATTTAGTTGTAATTTTACCTGATGACCAAATTAGTCATTTATTTGCCAAATTCTACTAGTGTTAGTCATGTGACTAAAATTTTTAGTCATGTGACTAAACATTATAGTCACATAGTAATTTATTTGTCAAATTCTACTAGTGCCTTGACTTCCACCTCCATGCATCTTATGGGGAATCTAATGGTGCCCACTTGGAAAAAGGCCAAGTGTAAGGTCTTCGACCTTCCCATCTTTCCCATGGTGCCTTAGCTTGTTATTTATGGTAAGGAGAAGGGCCCTGATGGAGTTGCCTCTGTGGACTCCTAGTACTCCTATCTCTTCGGTGGCGAATGGGAAGAGACCCATTGCCAAGGTGCTTGAGTCTTCTTCTCTGCCTATTGTTGCTTCCACTTCGACGCTTCCACCTTCTATCCCCATACAAGAGTTGGTTCCTCCACCAATAACGATTGTGATGGACACTCCCATGATGGATCAAGACCCTTTTTCTCCTTAGACAATAGTTTCCAAATCTCGAAGCTGAAGAAAGTGGCTTGTGCGAAAGCATAAGTGCCAAGGGAAGGATTTGGCTATTGAGTAGGCTGCTAAGTAGAAGGCAGGTGAGGAGCCTATGGTTTCAGTTTCTGTATCTACTCTTGCATATGTTTCTCCTTCTTTGTCCGCGTCGGTTCCTTTTGCCTCGGTGTTACTTCTAACTTCCTCGGTGGGCATTGATGACCCTCACCCAAAAAGGGTGTAGGTGTTCATTTCCCCCTCCATGAAGCCTCCTCTTATGATGTCCCTTTCGAACATCCCACCTTTCCCCTAGCCCATGGATATGTTGAATACATTGATGGTGTCTGTCATGGCTTTGTCCTTTGCTTCCTCGCCTTCCTCTTCATCATGGGGATCTCAAATCCTTTGATGAAGCATAAGTTGGAGGTTGACCCTACTTTAAATGGCGGTCAAAAGAAGGGCTCATCTTCTTTGGGAGAGGGTTTTTCTTTGGCTTGTGTCATTATAGTAACGAGGGCAGCCTCAACATCCCTCAAGTTTTTCATTTCCCCTAAGTCTTTTGATGAGGTCAAAAGTGGATCTCAAGCACCTCCTCCTACCTAGTTGACACATGACACTCCTATTAAGTGTATGCTTAACTTGGTAGATGATGTCTCGACTTTGTTAGCTATTTTTGCAAGATCAATGACTTTCACCTCACAAGAGCTTGATGAAGAAGACCTCGAGGGGCCTTTTTCCTTGGCACTTGTTGTAGGAGAGTCAAAGGGTGTTCCCCTCGCTATTGGCCTTGTAGGCTCATTTTCCCTCATTGTACAATGGTCTAGATTAGGAGAATGATGACCTCTTGGTTGATGAGGACTAGGAGGACATCTCTTCTTTATCTGTAGATTAGATTTGTGTGTGTGTTGTGTTTCACCCATGATTTTCTTTATGTGTTCTTGGAGGACCCTTGTCACCCTTGTAGGTGCTTGGATACAGGAATGGAATTGTGTTGTAAACTTCCTCTATGTGTTGCATCATTCTTCTATTTTTTGTAATTTTATTTTTGACCATTGCGGACAATGCAGAGTATTGGGGGCATTTAGGCCTCCCTTCCATGTTGACCCAATTTTTTTTTTCACGTGCTCTTCTTCATGATCTAGGAAATTATTGGGATTGATGATCTTTCACTCCTATATCATGTGTTACCTTTTTTGATGAGCTGATTTGACCTCAGACTCCCAAATCCCCCTATCCTTCATTTACTTTTCTTTATCTTGATTTATTTGTTTTTTCTTATCTTTCTCTCTTCTTTACTTGCTTCATGATGTTGTGGTGCCTATGTGTTGTCCCTCATGTGTGTGACAATATTACCACAGTTACATCTCGACATATACTATGGGCCACAACATCACTTTCTTTCTTCTCTCCTTAGGATGTCACATGCCTTTGTGTTTAGCACGCACCATCATACTGCTCCAATTTTCAAAAAGGTGTATTCGGTGGCCAACGAATCCCTTGCTGAAAATATTTTATCTTTCAAAAACTTGCATTCTTCCACAAGGATTCCTAGAGAAATTTTTCTTTCGAAAGTGAGTTCATTGTGAAAGAAGTTGCTTTCTTTCTATTTGATTCCTGGACAAAAGAGATCTTTCAAAAGGATTCCTTGGTACTAAAATGATTTGTGAAAAATGTTATCATTTTTCAAATAGTGTGTCCCTTAAGTGGACCCCTTGATTTTTTTGAAGGGTTCCTAAGGGACCTTTTAAAGCTTCTCTTTCAATTGATTGCTACATGATGTACCTGTCTATATGACTCTTTTTCAATTTGAAATGTTTAATTTGTGGATTAGCATGTTGCTTTGCAAGACCAAGCACTTGTGAAGCTGCATTTTCAATCAAGCTTGGAGGACCGAGTACCTCATCGAGCTTGCCTTGCAAGACTGAGCATCTACAAGGGCCTTTGTTCAAACTCTCTAGGACCAAACACCTGAGGAGTCCTTTCACATCCAACCCCCAAGATCGATAACCTGTGGTGCCTCCTTTGTAGGTTTAAGAGCCTGTGAAGCACTTTCTCTCTATTCGACTAGGCACTTGTAGAGCCCTTTGTTCACCTTCTGTAGGACCAAGCACTTGCAGAAATTTTGTTCACTCTTCTGTAGGACTGAGGACTTGCAGTGCTTTTGTTCAACCTTGTTAGGATTGAGTACCTATGGAACCATCTCTTCTTCTTAAGTGTTTGAGTGTGTCAGATTGAGGTCTACTTCCTTGATGGTTCGAGAATATTCTCTTCAATTTCTTTCAATCTACTTTACCTTGCATTTGCTAGCACATATGCTTGCTAAAGTGGGAAAAAATGTAATGATGTGAATTTGCACCCTTAGGAAAATTCCACATTTACACACCTCCTACCTTGAGAATTAAATTTGATAATGAATTTCCATGGCCACCATCTTTTCCCATCTACTTGGTAGCTTGTTTTTGTGTTGGTGGAGGATATGTTGTCCTGGATGCTAGTGCAACAATTTTTTGTGTGGTGTGCTACCATCCTGATAGGATTCCTACCTCTAGAATCTATAGAGGTGTTACGTTTCTCCATTGGCAATGAAGCATAACGTTTCTACTCCCCTTGATCGACGAAGAATGACTCCTTTGCCTCCATTTTTCTTTCAAGTTGCTATCTTCTTCATTCATCTCATCTTCTTCACTTTCCTCTTGATCATTCTCACTATCTTCACACTTCTCACTCCAATTGTCAACATTTTCAAGCATCACCACCTCTATTGAAGTTGCAAGTTTTTATTTTGTTGGCTCGTTCTCTTTGTTGTTGTGGTAACCTTGGCTTTGGAAAGCTTGCACACTTGCTCCTTCCACCATTTTCCTTGAGAGCACTAGCTGAGAATGTGATATCCTTCCATTTTCTACTCACTTTGCATTCTCATATTGATATCATAGCATATTGTTGTTTACGTATTGCTTGGTATTTCTATTTCAATACCTTTCTATATCATCTTTCTATAATCACTGCTATTTGGTTGTCCATGGAGGTGGAAACACAAAAGAGGGGATTGATTGAGGCAGTCCTCTAAACTCAACCCCACCATTTTTTTGTTCTTCTATGTGTAGGTTCTTGAAGTGAAGTTATTGAAGATATCAACCTATGGGTAGGAAGGTGCAATTTGCTTACCCTTCTTTATCAATTTGTAGATATATTTAGTTTTAGTGTTCTTGTTATATTGTTAGTTTATCATTTCATGTTACTGTCACCATATTAAAATTTATTAGCTACATTGCTAGTCATTTTTTTGTGGTTTTAGATTATACCTTATGTTGTTTGCCTATACAAACACCAACGCGCCACATTGGATTTTGTGTCTTGTGTTATCATCCTCTAGTAGTAAGTTGTTTGAGTTATAGTTTGGACCCTAGAAACCCGCTCACCTGACTTTCTGAAACACTCAATTTTTTTGAAGGATAGCAACAATCAATTTTATCTTCCTTTTCAGCTTTCAAACCATAAATAACCCCAAAAGATAATAATTCTATAAATTAACATACATAGGTATCTCCTATAGATCAATAGTACCCCAAATGTAATAAAAGAAGACCATTACAAAATATTTTGTGATACTTTATAGCTTTCATCATATATTAATCAAATATTATTATAATCATAGTTACAAATGTGGTAAGAGAGACAAAAACTAGGTTCAAATACCATTTTGAGATTCTAAACCTATCATGAAGACATAGATTTAAGAAAAAAACCTTACTAGACCACCCCTTCCTATACTCTACAAATATGACTCATCATTTACAAAGTTGTACATTCATCATTTGATACCTTAGAACATGCTTGAGATAATTATAATAAAAAATTGGCTCAATTGCCAACCCTCATTATATCTTAAAAATATGTATATATAATCATTACATTAAATATTGATGCTTGGGTAGGAGCATAGGAGTGTTCAATGAATTTATAGGTTTCTCATGTCTATTTTTTTAACTTCACATGAGTGTGCACTTGAAAATTTCCTCCTTGCATCATCAACCATATTCCTTTGTACACAAACCATGTCTTAAAAGGGTCCATAGGTACATAGATGCATTTAAAAGTATTACTCTATCTAATTGCATCTATTTGAGCCATTCATATTAGGTTGTGCAAGGAGGTGGGTAGGTTTTTATGTTAAAATGGAGAGGTTCTAAAAATCTACATGCCAAAGGGGAAAGAAAATTAAAAAAAAATTGAAATCCTACATCACAAGGTGTAAGGACTTTGAGGGATGACATGGTCAAGAAGGGAAATCCTAAAATTATGAGAATAGGGGGAACAAGGAACTTGAGGATGGAATATTAAGAAAGTGAATCTTAAAATCTTAAAATATATGGAAACTGGGAGAAAGGGGGACTTTGAAGGAGTGACATGCTTGGAAGGGAAATCTTGAAATACCAAAATTAGGGGAAATGGAGGAATGGGGGACTTTGAAGGAATAACATGTTAGAAAGGGAAATCTTAAAATCCATAAATTAGGGGAAATTGGAAAATAAGGACTTCAAATAAATGACATGCTAGGAAATTAAATCTCAAATTCCAAAATCAAGGAAACAAGACGGTTCAGTGACTTTGAAGGAATGACATATCAATAAGAGAAATCTAAAAATCAAGGGAAAATTGCCAGGAATTTGGACTTTGAAGGATTGATATGTTAAGAAGGGAAATACTAAAATATTTAAATCAAGGGAAATGGGGGAATGGGGACTTTGAAGGAATCACATGATATGAAGGTAAATTCCAAAACCCCAAAACAATGATAAATGGAGGAATTTAGACTTTGAAGGAATGGCATGCCAAGAACAGAAATCCAAAAACTCTGCCCAAGCCTAGGAATTAATCTAACCTTCACACTTAGATTCTTTTTAAATTTAGGCTTATGAAAAATATTGCAGGAAAATAATAGAATTATCAAGAGGATAATTGAATAATTTTCTGTATCAATTATCAATTGTGGGGTAGAGTAAGGGTTTAGTGTTTAGGGTTTGAAAGAAAACCTAGAAAATTTCAAGAAAACCTAAAAGAAAGGAAAATATTTAAAATATTTAGGGTTTAGGGTTTTGGTTCAAGGTTCAACAAGGTCTAATAGGAAAGGAAAGGAAACAAAGAGATCATGCACTACCTAGAAATTTTTTATCATAACATGTTAAATGTACTTAACTATGTTACTCCTTTTTATAGTAATAAAGTAGGAAATAATAAGAAACTAATTTAAGATAAGTATAATAATATGAAGATTTGGGAATGTAATTATAATTTATTGATGTAAGAATAAAAGTTAAGAAACCATTATTTGAAGTTTGGTGGAGTTAAATGGATGGAATAAGTTGTAAGAGGCAAGAAGAATAATTGCTAGAAGCTCAAAAATTATATTTGGAATCCAAAAATTCCTCAAATTTTCTTGACCTAGAATAAATTTTTATATATTTGAATATCGCAATTATTATTATGAATTCACATTATTGATCTCTATTTGAAAGATATATTTTTAATTGCCTATCCCTACAACTCATGCCTCTGACCAAAAAACTTGTGCTCCTAATCCCTTGATTGTGCTTTTGATCTCTAACAAATATTAGTGACCCTATTTCATAAAAATAAAACTTGTGCATCTTTTTCACCTAAATTTTGTGGTTCTCATGATTCTTGAAAACTTCAAGACCAATTAAATGGAAAAATTGGAGTATTTGAATCCCCTATAGTTTTAGTTGTGATTTTTGGTGGGTGATGAATAAGTTAAAGAAAAATCCTAAAGATAATAGCTAGTGAATATATGTGATTTGTCTTAATTGAGGATGGTGAGAAATGGATTTAACACTAATATGGTATGTTTTTGGTAATGTATGGCTATGGAAGAATAATATGGTTAATATTGTGGTATAAAAATGTCAATAATTTGTAGGTAAATATAAGTGTAAGTGAGAATATATAATGTCAAATCAAAAGTTAGAGAGATCCAAGGAAAGTGATGTATATTTAAATCATAGTATTAATGTAGTTTTATGATAAGAATTAGTATAGAATTATTTATACCATGCAATATTTGGATATGGAAGTATCCGGTCAAGATCTAGGAGCTTCAATGAAAGCATAAGAGAGACCAAACAAGAGATAATAATTATAATCTATCAAAGGATGTAAATACACAGTATGGGTGTCAGTGTTTTTGTAGTTGCATGAGGTATTTTCCTTAAGAATGAAGCTTCAAGGAAAGTTGACCTTTCTATTATAAATCAAATACAATATTTTCTAGGTCAACTCATGAGGAGTGCTTGCCTAGTTTGGTATATAATGGAGATAGAGTCTCCACAAAGCAATCAATTTATTCCATTTCTAAATTCGATTTCCTTCAACAACAAATTCACATTCAAGAGGAGAATATTTGCTTCAAGGTGAAGAGTTGATATTTTGTGTATCTAAGGAATTCACACTATCTTTAAGTGTTGATCTATTGTATGAGATTCAACCTTTCTAGGGCCTGATTCTGAGTGATATTTCTACACTTCTATTTCTGATTTATAAGAGAATAATTTGTTGGGTTTTTCCCTTGTGTAGAAGGGTTTTCCCAGGATAAATTGCTATGTTTTCTTCTTTGTGTTGTATTTTTTGATTACTTGCAATTATGATATGAAAATTAACATGGTATCAGAGCCAGGCTCAAGAATATACAATTATATTTCACTAAGTCTTTTTTTCATTGAATATCATTCCCATTCAGAGCATATCTGAAGCAGACTTTAGATGCAAATCTAAAATGAATGTTTGAGAAAATTGAAGGCGAATTATTGTAGACCCAAGGGCAGACATTGAAGGTGAATTATTGCAAACCCAAGAGCATAACTTGAAGGTGAATTATTTCAGACCTAAGGAGGCAAATTATTGTAGACCTAAGGGGAAACTTTGAAGGTGAACTTGTGTAGATCTTTAGAGGAGAAAATCTGCAGTAGAAACCTAGGGTACTCAGAAAAAGATGATGGTCAGTGTCAAGGTAGAAGATAGGCTTGATGGAGCCTCAAACCTCAACTCTTGGAAACCTAGGGTACTCATTTCCTTAGAGGAGAATGATCTTATAAAATTCATAGAAAATGACATACTTGAGCCATCTAAAGATAGAGAAAATCCAGTGGAAGAAAAATGGTACGAAGGCTAGAAATATCATGATAGACTTCGTGATGGATCACCTAGTACTGATCATCTCCAAGATAAAGACAACTAAATAAATGTTTGATACTCTAAAAGGACTGTATGAGATCAACAATACCATTAGAGTCTTTGCTTTGAGACAACAACTTCCTCATGTAAAAATGGCTAAAGAAGATTCAATCATTTCATTCTTTATGAAGATTTCAAATTTGAGAGATCAGTTGAGCACTATTGGGGATATAATTGTAGACATAGATCTTGTTATGTTGGCACTAAATATTTTTCCCCAATCTTGGGAACCTTTTATTCAGAGCATCAGTAGGAGATCCAAGTTGCCAAAGTTTGATCGCCTTCGAGCTAACTGTACTCAAGAAGAAACTAGTTTGTCAGCAATAAGAAATGGGCGAAACTCTCATAATGAAGAAAATCAAGTTCTTGTTGCACATGCTACTATAGGAAAAAGAGGCACCTTCAAGAGGAATAGAGATAAAAATTCTGATTTTGTTCCAAAACCAAAGAAGAAGGATCTCTCACACATTCAATGTTACAGGTGTGACGAGTATGGACACTTTGCTCAAGATTGCAAATTAAAGTTATCGTAGCATGTTTCTACTACAAAAATTGACGTAGAGACATCTCAAAAGGATTCAAGTCATTCTAAAGTTGATTCAGAAGGATTCCTATTCATCTTCGCTCTTTCAAGTAATGTACAATCTAACAGTGATACTTGGTTGATAGATAGTGGTGCTTCATGTCACATTTTAGGCTATAGAGAGCATCTTATAGACTTAGTAGAGAAAGTATCTAATTTATAGGTTATAATTGGAGATGATGCTAGTTATGTTGTAAAGGGAGCTAGGGTCGCTTCCTTCCAACTAGACTCAGGTATCCCTCTTCAATTGAATGATGTATTGTTCATACCTAGGATCAAAAGGAACCTTGTCTCCATTTCAGCCTTGGAGGACAAAGGGTATAAGGTTTCCTTCTCTGAAGAAAAGGTTCTTGCATGGCCAAAGAACTCCAACATAAATTTAGCTCGTGTGATTAGTATTCGTCAAGAGAGCCTATACAAATTGTCATTACAACCAGTTACTTCGAAGAGGAGGAAATCTTCAAGAGATCTAAAGGATACTTCTTGGAGGAGGAAATGACATTCAACTGGAGTTAGATTGTGAGAATTCTAGGCACGAGTTGAGATCATGTCCAAGAAGTGGATTAAGGTTTTGGTGTGGAGGAAAATGATCCACCTCTAGAGGGATTCACAACTTCATTAAGATGTATATTTCTCTGAGACACAAAAATATGAGGTGAAAGCCCTTGTAATATATATTTCTCTGAGATAGAGAAATATGAGGGGAAAGCCCTTGTAATGTATATTTCTTTGAGATAGAGAAATATGAGGTGAAATCCATTGTAGCATATATTTCTCTTAGACAAAGAAATATGATGTGAAAGCCCTTGTAGCATATAATTCTCTAAGATTGAGAAATTTGAGGTGAAAGCCCTTGTAGTGTATGTTTCTCTGAGATTGAGAAATATGAGATGAAATCACTTGTAAAGATCACATCTATGAGACTGAGTTGTGTTTTCCACAATTAGGTGTAGCCATTATGGACATCATGTTGAGAGAATCCATGACCAAATATTTGAAAAGTACCTCCCTAGCTAAGAGGGAGTGTTAGTGTTTTTGTAGCTATGTGAGGTATTTTACTTAAGAATGAAGCTTCAAGGAAAGTAATCCTTTCTATTATAAATAAAATACTATATTTTCTAGGTCGGCTCATGAGGAGAGCTTGCCTAGTTTGGTATATAATGGAGATAGAGTCTCCACATTAAGCAATCAATTTATTCCATTTCTAAATTCGATTTCCTTCAACAACAGATTCACATTCAAGAGGAGAATATTTTCTTCAAGGAGAAGAGTTGATATTTTGTGTATCTAAGGAATTCACACTATCTTCGAGTGTTGATCTATTGTATGAGATTCGACCTTTCTAGGGCCTGATTCTGAGTGCTATTTCTGCACTTCTATTTTTTATTTATAAGAGAATAATTTATTGGGTTTTTCCCTTTTGTAGAAGGGTTTTCCCAGGATAAATCCTTGTGTTGTCTTCTTTGTGTTGTATTTTTTGATTAATTGCAATTCTTATCTAAAAATTAACAATGGGTACATGAATATTATTGATTATGATGGATTACAATTACAATGAGAACTCCTTGGTTATATAGGCCAAGATAAAACATATCTTCTTAATTTGGAACAATTGCACACTGATCAAGAAACAAACTTATATCAAGTAAAACATATCTTCTGATTATATTATACTATCATTTGATTTTTTTTATATTTATAATATCTTTCTAATATTTAAAATTTTAACATATAATTATTTTTATATAATATAATTAAGATAAGATTAATAATTATTACTATTGATAAATACATATATGTAACTATCTATTATTATATAAACATGCATTATACTACAATTTACATTATAATGATTAACATATCATTTATGTAATTTTTATTAAAAATAACATTAATGTAACATTTTTAAATGATTACGTTAATACTCTAATTAACAAAACTAACATTTAATTTTATAAAAAATTAATAAAATTTATCAAAGCTACTTACAAAACAAAATTTTTAAGTGAAAGACAAAATAATAATATCAATATCAAAATGTAAGTATCTTTTCATATCAATATGTTTGAAAAATTGATAAAGATTATTTATGAATAGTTTTTAAAAATTATTTTCAATATAATTCTTATAAACAATACTTTATATTGTTTTTTAGGCCCAAAAAGGAACATACAATAGCAATTTTAATTGAAGAACTTAGTGGTCATAGAATTGGTGAAGTGTTTGAAGGCGATGTGAAAGTAATATACAAAACTCAGCTTGACAAAAATAAGAATTCAATAGAAGTCTTTCGTGCAGACCTTACCGATTTCAAAGGAGAAATGAAAGTCACCTTAAAATTTATAGGAAAATTTGTGCAAATTTTTTAACAAATGATATTTCCAGGAGCAAGTATTTGCATAACCACATTTCAAATTGCTCAAAAAATAGGTTATGATCATAGTGATTGTGATTTAATTATGTTATTAACAAAACACAGTGTCATTGAAAGTATTCCTAGAGTTTGTAAAGAATATACTTTCATTCCTGATGTAGAGCTAAGGTTTCACCAACTCAACTTGCCATGCACTTGGCATAAATCAGGTTCATGAAAACAAAATACTCTTTCTTTGAGGCAATTTCAACTACTCACTCTTGAGCAATAAGGCTCCAAGCCACACCAACTAACTCTAAACCTTACCAAACTTGGAAAATGCATCCAAAAAGTTTATTAAAACCTACCAAACATTTTTCAAACACCCAATGGCTTTGCAACAACTTTTTAAGGTTAGTTCTCTCACAATGGCACTTTAGGCTTGCAGGTCTCCCTTAAGGGACATCAACTACAACTTTTGACTCGGGATCCCAAACAGAATTACAAAGACACTTTTGGATACCCATTACCGAGTACTATAACATATGTCAAAATCAAGATGAGTTGTTTTGGACCAACAACCCCAAAAACTAATTGCTCTGGTTTGACAATATGGCCAAATAGGCTTGTTTTATAAAGGAACCCTTCTCCAAACACCTTGCCAATAGAAAATATCCATCCCAATGGGTCAAAAAGGTTACAAATAGATGGTTTACACATGTTTTAGGCAAAGAAACAATTTCCAATTCACCAAACACCAAATTCTTAGTTTTAGGCCACCATTGAACTTGCAACAAGGGTGGGTTATTGAAAATCCCTCTTCCACTCTTTCCCAAAATCTGCAAATGACTCAAACATGTCAAAATAGGCTTGCTCATGCTATTCCAATCATCTCCCAAGGTTTAACACTTGGTTTTCATAAAACCCTAGCCTTGTGGCTCTTGAATTTGCTCTAAAGTCACTCTTTTCCAGCCTAGGGCTTCCTTGAAACCTTATCAAACATTTACATACACCTTTGCAACTTTTAAATCTCAAAGAACATGTTAAAAAAAACCTCCAAACTGAAAATCATGAGTTTTTACCATTGTAACAAACCCCATGTTAGTATCTTGTTGTTTTCTTTCCTTGATGGATTTTGATAACTGTATATTTTTTATTTGCACTATTCGTCCCTTAATTATTTTGTATTGACACCTGAGGTGTAATTCTGTGACTATTATGTTGGATTATATGATTACATGCTTATATGTTTATATGTTGTTATGTGGTTGACATGATTATTGTTTATGTCGGATTTCATGTTTACATGGTTAGTTATTATGCTGAACTACATGCTTAAATTTTTATATATATCGTTGCCCTTGCTTATGTATAATCATGGACAAGAAAATGACAATGTCATAACACTCGTAACTGAAAGGCTTATGATATCTTGATCATTTTTCCTTATGATTGATGTTGCTTTAGATATATGATATATGATTTATGCACATGTACTGTAATGTTTGAATTGGAGTGATGCAAGTACTGAGTATCAACTCTGCCTAGATTCATAGGCCCGAGCATACTCTCATTCCCCGATGGTGGTTATTGGAGGTAGTCATAGACCAAATGTCCCCTACCCTAGCCCACTGTACCCGGTTAGGAAAATGTTTATGTTTTGCTGTCTTCCATCCGGTTACCTAACAGTAACGTCTAGAGCACCTTTATGCCAAAAGTGATTTTTCCTATATGTCTCCTTGAGGTATTTGGTCTTGGTCTTTCTTTAATATTTTATGGTGGTTAAATTGATGGGGATTTGAATTGTTATTCTCTTGAGGATTTAAATATTTTATTTAAATGATTTACTAATCTTTTGGGGCAACCTTGTGCAATTTTAATTTTGCATATTTAGTGACCTTTATTAATTGTTTCCTTTGAAGAGTTTTTATAACTAATTTTATTCAATGCCTTATTTTCCATTTTTGCTTTGCTTTTGGAAAAGATAAAAAGAAAAAGAAGTTTTGTTTTTGGGGAGGATTATGATCTTTTGGAGAAAAAAAAATTTGTTGTTTTTGAATGGAGAAGAAAACCCCATGGTTTGGGCAACTGTGTTTGGGGAAGATTGTGAAGGTTTTCTGAGAAGAAATTTGTGGGTAGTGAAAGGTTGAAATCAACGCGCCATTTCCTACTTGTTGTCTGAATTTGGAGTTTGGTTGTGTCTTCTTCTTTTGACATTCCACCATTTATATTTTGGAGCATATTGGGGTATTTTTTTGTTGTTCTTCAATCTTATGTGGTTGGTAATTGAGTATTCTCTCATGCTTCTTGTATGGCTGGTATTTTTATGATTTGAATTGTTTTTAATTTATGAAAATTGGAAGAACTCTTCCATTTCATTTTTGTATGCCTTTGGGTTTGAATGATGGTTGTTTTAAAAATTAATTTGCTGCTCATTACCCTCTTGATGAAAATGAATTTTAAGAGTGGATTTTATGTAAAAATGCCAAGACCTCAATTGGGTCTTTGACAGATTTTTGATCTGGGCACTTTTATTTTTGGACGATTTTCTTGCCTTTAGTTAAAACGTTTTTTTCTTGTTGTTCATAAACCGCCTGCTAAAAATGTAAAACGAAGGTGGATTCCATGTCCACATGCCCATATATCAACTAAGTTTTTCATGGATTTGATTTCTGGGCACTTTCATTTTTCCATGCATTTTCTTGCCCAATTAGCCAAAATGGCATTTTCTGAACAATACCTCTTTTTCTAAGCTAAACTCAAAATTCAAAGGTGGATTTCAATTAGAAACACCAAAATATGAACTATGTCTAGCTTAGAAATTCAATTCGGGCACTTTGAATTTTTACGTAATTTTATGCCTCTATTTCATGATATAATTCTACTGTTAAATGAGTCTTCTTACAACAATTTTATCTTGGCTATTTAAAATGATTTCTTAGAAAAAAAAATTGTGGCTTTTCCTTTTGTTTCATTTTGTTTGGATTCCTCGTTTGGTTAAACGAGACGAGCTTAGGTCTAGGTAACAGAGTGGTCATATAGAGTGGCTCTCTACGGGCTCGAGGCCCATAAGTGGCTGCCGGAGGAACCAGTAGAAGAGTTAGAGTAAACTAATGGGGTAAAACACTAATAAGATAATGAGTCCTCATGTGTGGATTTGAGCGCTTGTAAAGGCTAAGGATGCACTTGAGAAGAGCCATCCATCTACGGGGCGTTGAGTTATCCACCTGCGAGACGTGGATTCAGGTATGATTGAATCTTCTCGTCCCTATGAGAGGTGTACTTGATTTCATGTGGTGCCATCCCTTTGAGCATGCATGATGACACTCTATCTGATATGCACTATAGTATCTAGCACCTTGGTAGTCATGAGTAGTACCTGTCATGTCATTGCATAAGCATCTCTTTGGTGTGATGATTGATTGTATCGATTGTATTCTATGTTTGCTCTATGACTGATGTGAGTTTTGTGCTTACTTTACCCTTTCTTTGATTTCATTTTCTTGGGCCTTATGACTATCTCCGAGCATGGAGGGGTGGACTCTTTTGAGCCACATGGTTGGGAGACGTTACCATTGCCATTGGGGACCGGCGTATAGGTTTGGAGTACCGATTGGAGTTGATCTCTCTCTCTCTCTCTTGTATTTGTTTATCATATATACTCATGTACATGCTTTTGTGTATATATCTTATCAAATGTTGTATCTTGTTCATGGAATTGTTGTTGTATTCATACTTGTTCCTTTATGTACATTGTACTCTCTTGAGAGAGAAAGTAATCATAAATTAAATGAGAAGATATGTGATGTTTTATTTTGGTTTACGAGTTCCAATGTTGGTATTAGACTCGACTGTTCTATGATAATCCTTAAGTCATTTTCTTTCATTAATTTTCATGTTTAAGTTAGATCCATGGTTGTGTGTTTCTTCATTTCGGTAGACTACAAAGGTTTCAGAGCACCGGTGTCTTTTGTTGCTATTTTGTGTGTAGCAGCAATAGGTTCTAGAGCAGTGAGCTCTGGAACTGCAAGTTCCGAAGCACCGAAACCCTTTGTTTGCTGACCAGTGGGAAACAATAGGTTCCAGAGCAATCAGTTCTGGAGCACCGATGCCCATTATTTGCTGACCTGTGGGTAACAACAGGTTCCAGAGCAGTGAGCTCCAAAACAACAGGGTTCCAGAGCAGAAAGAACCAACACAACTTTTGGAGCTATCCTGCTTGTTCATGATTGAATTTCCTTTGGAGGGTGGATTAGACCTCTCCCTTGGGTGGTACCTTCTGTCATTCTTGGCCATGTTTTCTTGTCAGTATCAGATTGGCAATGAATTTATGTGTTTGTTATTCCCGTTGTTTTAAAAATAAAAAATAAAAAATTTATTATCTTTTCCCTTTTGGCCCTTAACCTTTGGGGGTTCATAGAGGGATGTTACAACTAGTTAGAAATGAAGAAATGCATTTTTGAATGCTTGTCGCCCCTGCTAAATCAAAATTTAACCATTTCTACCAAAATTGCAATAACTTTTGCATAAAATTGAGTAAAACTAATTGCATTGGAAATTAGATTCAAATAAATTTCACCTAAAATGAAAAAGAAGTGGGTTACTATATCGTACATGGTCGTACAATGGCCTACAACAACGACAAATTCTAGAAATTGCAAGAAAACAAATTTTATTTTGGTTTTATTTCATCTCCAAACCCATAACTCTCTTTAAAACAATGCATAAGACCTTCTTATATCATTTTACATCTTCCACAACATCCAAACTACCTCAAACTACCTTTTAAACTACTATGACTCTTCAACTTCCTAATTTGCACTTTTACAATTTTGCCATGACAACTTTTTGGCAATTTTTGCAAATTTTTACATTATTGGTCAAATGAACTCAAAATGACTCAAAACATCAAGAATGGCCTATTATGGCCTTGTTACATGACTTTAGAGACTCAAAACACCAAAATTCACTTTATGACCCTATATACCCAAAAACGACCTTGGTGCTCTTGCACCAATTCCAAGCACAACTATCAAGTTGTTACAACAAAGTACAAAATAATACATGGTTGGAACAATAGGTGTAGTTATTCTTGCATACAAAAGGATACCTTACAACTTCATCCTTGACGTAAAAGATGGAGAAACTAAGTATGATCATGTGCAGGTATTTTATAACTTTTCCTATTATACTTGCTATAAATATAAATTTTACTGTAATTTATTTTGCATTTCCTATCAGAACAAATGAATAATTTTTTTCTTTTGAAATAGATATATTTGCATGAAATCCTCATAGAACAATACACAACAATTGAAAATCAAGTTCAAATGAAAGGTTGTCCTTTAATATTATTCAAAAATATCATGAAATGAACAAACACAAAAGATTATGATTTTTGCACTTCACAGTCTACATATATTGCACCACTTGCAAACAAGCAAGTTACCTTTGACCAACTTCACAAGTTGCTTCACTCAACATATCAGGTAATTTCTTATTTTACTTCTTTAAGCATTTCTCTTAATACTATTTCTTAAAACAAAATTTAAATCTTCATTAATAAAATAGATTTAATCCTAACAACCTGCAATTAGTATTGTTGAGGATCGAACATATTCAAACAGGTCTGATTATCTTTCTAGAGAGATTCAATCTACAAGAGTAAAACATTTATTGATTTCTATATTCTACTTTGAAGATCAAGACTCTTATATATATGTTTGAGAAAAGACGTGACTTTTCGATTGACATCCCTTCGATTAAACAAGGCCAGAAATCAATCATAATCAAGACATATATATATATATCTGATTTAATGAAAGCAAATTATACTTAGCACATGAGATTTGATATCAATAATGATAATGCATGAGTGTAATCAATATTGATCTCTGACTAAAGCTACCATTTTTCAACACTCCCTCTTAGCTAGGGAAGAGAACTCCAATCAAGTATATATTGATATCACCTAACTTGTGATATCAGAAGATATGGTATGCTTCTGGAAGTGTCAAGTCACATTCTTCATAACACATCTTCATTATTCAACACTCCCTCTTTAACTAGGGAGGATAAATTCCATCAAGTAAACATGATATCACCTAACTCGTGATATCAGAAGATATGGTATGCTTCTGAAAGTGTCAAGTCACATGACATTCTTCATAACACATCTTCATTATGGTATGTGCACTGACATCACGTCACATGATGTCTAACATAATTCATGGAATATCCACGGATATAAATATCCACCATGATTATCTCTTAAGGATCACAATGATCTACAGATGATATCAAGTCCCATGATATCAATTAAAGTGTCCAAGAGATACTATCATGATATGTCCACAAATATCAAGTCACATGATATCTATCATGATAGTTTATCATTGTAGATTCGTCACTTTACAATGTCAAATACAAGTGTTCATTATTAGAAAGATCATCACCTTTCAATAATGTACACAAGGGAAGTAGGCCCATAAGGTCATGGAGTCACACACATGACAAAAGAGTTTACACATTAAACATCTTTATATATATTAGTACAACTTATAAATAATTTGAATTTCAACATAATATCAAATTACATTTCAACCATACCAGTTTCTTCCTAAAGAGTTCTACCTTGATTCGGGAGAGAGGTGTGATGAGAATGTCTGTTGTTTGATCATTTGAACTAACATACTCGAACTAGATCACATTACTTTCTACCATATCTCATAATGGTAGGGGATCTCAATGTGCTTAGATCAAGGAGTCCCACAAGCAATTTACGAAGCCAAATTGCTTCTCTTGCCCTCATAAAGTCTGCAATATATTCAGTTTTTGTCAAGCTTTGTGCCACTGAAGACTGTTTTCTGTAGATCCAAGATATCATAGCCAATCCTAAACTGAAGCAACATCCTGATGTACTTTTCTGATTAGTTACACTCCCAACCTAAACAAATCCAATGGTGCTTTGAAGATATCTCAATATGTGTTTTACATCCATAAGGTGATTTTCCTTTGGCTCGCACATGAATTGGCTTAGAGCATTCACTAGGACCTTCCATTTGTAGCTAGAGTGCACTATTAATTGAGCTACTGGCCTCTTGTGGCTAGCCCATAATTAGTCTGGGTGTGGCTTATATCCAACACCTCCCCTTAAGCCATACTGCGGGTGCATGGGGCTCTTTAGATCCTGGGACCTGTCGTCATGAGTCTCTCAACATGACGCCTCATCTCAGTCTCAGAGATGAACAAGGCTTTCACCTCATATTTCTCTATCTCAAAGCATTACAACAAGTGAAGATGAGACTCCCTCTGAAGCTCTAATTACTTCTTTTTAGAAGGGATGAATTCAGCCATCCACACAGTCTAATGGTTGCAAGCAGAGTCTTCATTTTCTTCTTCTTTTGTAAACAATCTCTTATGCTTCTGATCCATCCTAAAAGCATTTAGAAGAGATTATAAATAGTTCATAAGTATCCAAAGAAATATCAAGGTAAAAATCATACAAGTTATATCATGAATGAAATTTTCAAAGGATCTTATGCTAGTGAACAAAACACAATTCAAGAGAATTCACAAGATCAAAAAATAAATGATATAACTCAGCGACCAAAGAATACTTATCTCTTTAAATATTTTGATTTGTCCTTAATGAAGTGATGAATCTGAATGATCAATCACAATATCTGCTCTCTCTGCCCTTTATAGTGGCATCGATCGCATCGAGTCTGCCCTTCGCGTGAGCTGAAAAATTGAAGACTCATGTGACAGTGCTCATTTAATTTCCAGGTAGCACAGGTCCCTTCAGTCAACCTTGACAATATCAAGCTCCTTAGTGCTATGATGACCTGAGGATTAAGACTTCAACCTTCCTAGTTTCCAAGTTATTCAATGGTTCCTTCTTTCAATGCTAAGAGAGGAGAAATTGAGTGCCCTGATGGTCTGGCGAATAAGTCTTCAACTCTTCTTAGACTTTAAGCCACTTCCTATCAACAAATCACCAACTATTTTGTGGACCGACATATACTTCCCAAGCAGACACCTGTGACTGGTCAGATTGAACTTATTGACTCTTCCCATGTGACTTCTTTACCATGTAAATTGGCAACACAGTCTGGTTCATGATAAAATCTATAGATGCCTTTATTCAAGAGCTATCCCGAATGTGCCACAAGCATCCAGTCTATCATTGATCACACATAGCCAAGAATAACAACAAATCAAGCCATCTCCTCATGCATTTGAAATTGGTCAAAGATCTTCATCATAGCTCGACTCCATGTGCAGGCTTCAATGGTGACAATTTTGTGGGTGATTACTTAGCGTTCAGGCTGAGCCCAGGCTCTGGCCGACACTCATATTCCATTACCAAGAAGTACTCGGGGTCCGTGGGCTAAGACAAAACATACGCATGGAGGACACTATTCTGAAGGTCACGTCCTTCATAGAGTAACAAGGATCACACATCCAACAACAATAACACATCTGATATTTCTTGTTTTTCTTTTTTTTAAATTTTTTATGTTAGATTTTCCCAAAGAAATCGATACTCTGATTTGGCACCAAAAGCATGACTCTTTGGCTGTGTTCGCATTGGCCACGACTATGTCAAAAGGGACAATAAGAATAGCCCCACAATTTCTTTAAAATGAATGGTTGTCATGTGCAGTGATCGATCCACTGCAAATGTTAGCAATTGCTCTTGTACGCGTACCCGAGTTTGTCTTGACAAAGGTATAAAGTCATATATGAATAAGATCAGATCTTCAAAATTTCCCATTCTTTTGTAGCTTGAACTCTCCCACCAATGCAATGAATGGAGTCAACAATTTGAACTGTGTAAGATACATGGTGGCACTTGATAATAATATTACCGCTACTGATAACGAACTGGGAATGTTTCAGTGCCGATCATAATAGAATTTGGAACTAACAGGATGCACGATACTTCCGCCAATGAATAAATCACATTCTGTCTCTTTCAAAGCCCATAGAGTAACAGTTGTGTCTCCCTTCTAGACGCCCAATGTAATAATAGATCCATTGCTTACACAATCTTTATTCCCGCCTCTAATTTATCTTCCGTCCCAAATCATTCGAGGATCTTTCCTCAATCTAAATTGATGCCTCTGACTCTTCTCGAGCTTAATATTGGATTGTATTCACAAAATCCAAATTGCTTTGTCAGATCTGATTGAGATGTTCCAAAACCTGCTCTGATACCATGTTGAGGATCAAACATATTCAAACAGGTCTGGCTATCTTTCTAGAGAGATTCAATCTACAAGAGTAAAACATTTATTGATTTCTATATTCTACTTTGAAGATCAAGACTCTTATATATATGTTTGAGAAAAGATGTGACTTTTCGATTGACATCCCTTCGATTAAACAAGGCCGACAATCAATCATAATCAAGACATATATATATATATATATATCTGATTTAATGAAAGTAGATTATACTTAGCACAGGAGATTTGATATCAATAATGATAATGCATGAGTGCAATCAATATTGATCTCTAACCGAAGCTACCAGTTTTCAACAAGTATTACTTGTATACAATTCCCTTTTTTTAAATAATATTCAATTATTTTAAACTAATTTTATAGGTTTATGGAGCATTTAAGGTTGGTAACCCTTTCTCTATACCATTTGAACGTATTTTCACAAAATGCAACTACACTTTTTCTAACTATGGAGCACTAAAAAATGACATTGGTTATTGTAAAAAGTGCAACAAAGATACAATATACACATATCGTCATTCTCTAAAAGGCATCATAACAACTAAAAAGAAAAATATATTGCAATGCTCACTTGAAAATGAGATGTTCAATCGTTTGTTGTCACAACTTGAAGAAACAAGCTATGAAGAGTACATACAAAACAAGAAAAAAAAAAATCTTCATCATACGTGACTTACAAGCTGAAGGAATGTTTAATTTAAATCAAAACAATGTAATCTTTGACTTGCAAGAGAATCAAGTAACTACACATGCATCATCATCTTAGGTATGCAAACTATATCATCATTATTATTTTCAGTTGTAATTTTCTTTTAACTTTTATTAATTAAAAAAATTCTAATAGATCTTTCCATTTTTACAGATTACACAAGTCTAATTTACTACCTATCCTACAATGTGGCTTCCCAACATATGCATATAGATGATAACAAAGTTACTATTGCTTATAACTAGTTTTCCAGTTAGCTTATTTTATAGCAATCCCAAAAATAATATGTTTAATTTAGTTTTTGTAACTTCAAAATTAGCATGATATTTTGGAGTTTGAACAATGTACCCTCTCATACATTATAAGACTATTATACTAGATAATGTTTTATTATATATTGGTTTTCTACAATAATTTGGCTACAAACTCACTATTTCGTACAACCCATATTAGTATCATTTAAATGTATAAATACTTTTTTTTTCTGATGATTTGGATTAGGTTTTAATGTTGTTATTGTCATAAAGGTTTCGATCTACTCTGACTCATTGTTCCAACTATCATAATTGCAGTATGGTCTGATTTGAATACTTCAATTGGTGTAGTGTGAGTTTTCAGATTTAGAATTCATCTCTACGAACTTGTTGACACCTCTTGTAGTTCAATGATATTTTCATATATTCATGGCAATGTTGTTTCCTCATTATTGGTATGATTATTGTGTTGCTGCTCTAATGTAATACATAAGCATTTGATGTTTATATTCATCCTCTTAAGGATTTTCTATGTAATCTGCAGTCTTCAAAAATTTGAGATTAGGTAATCATTTACTTGGCTCTGTATTTGCATCAGCTATAATAGTAATTATTATAAATTTATGAGGAAGAGATTACTGTTTTTAGATTCCTCTTCTTTGTCTTATTAATTTTAAATTTAACTATCGAAGATCAAGTATTTAGGTTGGTTAGGTAAATATAGATTTCTATTTTACAAAATAAATATAATAAGTTGTACATTGAGATTCATGTTTGTTCAATACAATTTATGGTTGATAAATTTTAGAACCTACATCATATACATTATTTAATTAAGTGAAAATTTGAGAAGTTCAATTATTAAGTTAAGTTTATTTTAATGTTGTAATTCAAAAATAAATAAATAAATAATGTTGTAGATTTGTAACAATGTTGTTGCTTTATCCAAATTCTTGCATTGAATTGGATTCGTTAGAATTAAATTTGAAACCACAAGATGTACAACTATAATAAAGACACAAAGGATTATGAAAGATCAAATTATAACTAAGACTATAATTGGGGTAGTACACCCTCTATTACTCGTTAAAAAAGAGAGTAAACATTGTTTTCCACCCATCAAGACTATATGACCTACATATTAATTATACAAAATTTATAGTTTAAATAGTTTTCATTGATTATTTATAGGTATTCCATAGTTATATTCCAATTAACAATAAAGTACATCACCACAAAATTGTTTAAAGGAAAACAATATTACTTACTAAATTGAACAAACAAATGCGTAATTATAAATCAAGTGAACAACATAATTCCATAGTAAAATCAAAACAAATTCAACAACAAAAAAACAAAAAACATCGCTTATTGAATTGAAAAGAACACTGCATACTTACAAACCAAATAAACAGATATATTGTAAGAAAAAGAATAGAAAAAAAATCCAACACAAATATATTTCAAACCAATTGAAGATGTAGACATCGAAAATTGGTCTAGGCCTGTAAGCGCCACTTTCGGCATAATTTTCTAATGTCCATGGTCATGATTAAATAATGTTTATTATTTAATTACCTTTCTAAACACATATTTCCTCTATTAATTAAATAACTTTTTTAATTATTTAATTAATTCATTGTGACCCTTATTCAACCTTGATTAATTAAATAAATTCAATTTATTTAATTATGTCGCTAACTAATTAATTCTCCTTCTTAATTAGATAATTTATTATTTAATTTACCCCTTTGTTATATTTAAACTATAATTAAATATTTATTATTTAATTATTCCATTAATCTTTTCAACAGTCAATTAAATAAATTATTATTATTTATTTTAATTAACTCATTTCAATTTCAAATGTTAAATTAAATTAACATTTTATTCGTAATTAATTGATTTTGTCACATTCTTCTATCATCCAGTTATCTAATTATTCACTCATCATTTGACTCAAGATCTATTTTAAATCCACCAGTTATCTTCGGATTCGATATCTTATTGTCTCTGTGAAGGGACTCTCTGTCACAACCAGTCAGTTAACTAGTTCTAACTCATATGCATGAATGTGTTTATTTTTTATTATTTTTCTTTTGCTAGATAAACCGTTGCAAAGGGGCAACACCCTATATTAATTATCAAAATAGAATAAACGGTTACAGTTTGTGGCAGATCTACTGTAGCCAATTGAAAATGGCAGAAGTTTCATGCCCATTAAAATAGCTAACTTCGAAGGTACCTAGATACATAACCAAAGCCAAAAGAGAAAATACAAAAAAATGCTATAAAGCATCTAGGACTAACTGTACTGGACTTTGAAGCAAGATATTGTTTTGTTTACTCTTCTTCGGCCATCACAGGGTCGTCTCCCTCTAAGTCCTCTACCACCACCTTTTTCTTGTAGGCAATGTAGTTTGCGACCACCGGGTAGTCAACTTTGCACTTCTGGTGTGCTGGACAAAGAGCTTTTTCCTCTAGGTCCCTGTCGTCCAACGAGATCCATTCTTCACCTATGCTAAAACCCCAATCAGTATCATCCCCAGTTGGGAGGTCAACGTCGAAGCCTTCATTCTTCACATATCGCAAGGCCCAGCCACGAGGTAAGTTTGTTGGTGAGCTTCACCACCCTGAGGAGAAAATTGATGCTCCAATCACACACGTCTCACAAGCGTTCGAAACTTGTAGGGTCAACCATCCTGATCAATGGGAACTTCGTCACCTCCCAACCCCAAATGCTTAGCACATTGTAGTGTTGGGGCATAGGGATGAGATTATTGTTGTCGATGTTGTCTAGGGCCCCATCGATGTCACCCAACCAGGCATGATTAAACACCATTTTAATTAGCTTCTTCGCTAGAAATTTTGGGACTCCCATGTGGAGGCTGACTGCTAGGAACATGGCTGGAATTTCCAAGTTTGACCTGAACCTATGATATGCCTTGAGAAATTCTGAACCCAACACCTTCTTGGTTGCTTCTAGCACAACCGAGTGAGAGCAGGCCTTTATCCCACTAAGCTTTTTGTCTATAATTTCTCCATGAAATGCCTACTGTTGTTTCTTGATGTCCAAAGCCATCAACGTCTCCATTCTTTTCGGGGAGGAACGAAGCGCTTCTATCGAACCTGGCTTGCCTTTTTTCTTTTTTGTTTTGGGAATGTTGGCTCTGGTTGGTGAATTAAACAATGGGCAAACCAAAAACCACATGATTTATTAACTTGAGCCCGTGTCAGAAAACTCGTGTGAGCTTGTTGGCCTACTGTTGGAATTCTGATCGAGGATTAAATTTTTGGTAAGCTTTAGAACCGTACAATTTGCCTGAAGCCTTGGGACTTGTTTGAGGGGCCACCACCATGCCAACCACTTGATGGAGCTGTCACATCCGAATGGACTCGATGCTCATCCTTTCTCCTACGGGTGTTTTTGGTTGCCTTGATTTGGGTTTGCATTGTTGGAATTTTTTTCGGCACCCTGGCTAGGTGGAGCCTACGTGGGTGACTCAAAGGCTTGTTTTTCCAACTCATCTGTCATGTTGTTGCCTTCTCTGTAGACATGGCTGATTTTGAATTCATCGAATTTGGTGGTTAACTCTTTTATGTGTTGTAGTAGGTGGTTTAGTTTCGAGTTTGGGGTGGAGCCACAACTGATCGCATTTACTGTTATCAAAGAGTCTCCTTCCAGATGTAATTTTTGAACACCCAGATCGATTCCCATTTTGAGACCCTGAGAAGCTACCCTGAACTCAACTTCATTGTTGGTAGGGATAGTTCCGCTAAATGATTTCCTTGGGAGTCCCTTGCAACACAAGCTGCGCCTCCTGGGCCTGGGTTGCCACGGGCCACCCCAACAAAGCTTATTTTGATCCAACCTGGCTTTGGAGCCTGCCAAATTACTTCTGCCCTTTTGATTTTTGTTGGTTTGCTTGCCCTAATCCCAGATAGAAGAGGTGGTTTTAGGCCTTTGAATTTTTTGAGTAAAAAATCATCCCAATTTGTGAAGAGACTCTGGTTCGATGTGTTGGCTCGAGCTTGTTCATTTACTACTACTATTGCCTTTTTGATTTTGTCCCAAAGCCTCTCTTTGTTAAGTTCTTTGTTTTGAAAGATTCTCCTGTTTCACTCCTTCCAGAGTTCCCAGATTACCAATGATGGGATGGCCTACCAAATTCCTCCAAACACTGATTTGCCTATTTTTTGTGGCCACATTTTGAACCATGAGGGAAAATCTATAGGTATGGGGGTTTGAAAGCCAAGTTTGTTTTTTACTTTGTCCAACATTCATACGCCATAGGGTAGTGCAGGAGGAGATGGTTTGTTGTTTCTTCGCTAGCTTTACATATGATGCATCTGTCCGAGCCTTGGATACCGAAGGTAGCTAGTCTGTCTGTTGTGAGGATTCTCCCTTGAACTGCCAACCAAGCAAAGACCCTTGCCTTGGGTAAGCATTTTTTGCCCCATAATAATTTACAGGGCCAATCTTGTATTTTTAAAGCTAGCTCCTTCACTTTGTAGCCTAATTTAACTTTCTATGATCCACTGGGAGAACCACACCAGTGGATTGTGTCTAGTCTTGAAGATGGGATGAAGAATATGTCCTTGAGGATTTTGGATAAGCTATCTTTCTGGGCCTGTGGGGCATTTAGGATCTAAAGGTCCTTCTAGGTCCAAGAGCTGGCACCTTGATTAGATACTTTTCTCCCATAGTCTGCCACTTTGACCCCCCAAAGCCTGGAAGTTTCCTCCTTTATTGCCTCTAGACTAGGGAAGTTACATAAGGGGGGTTTCCCACCCCATGAATCATTCCAAAAGGATGCACTTTCCCCACTTTTGATTTTCGAGGTAACATGTTGGGAGATTATGTCTCTGCTATCTAGGATAAAGTTCCAGATAGTTGAGCCTCTTAGGGGGTTGATTGTAGTGAGAATTGTGGTCGAGGCGTCAGAGTCTAGGTATTTTCTCCTTAGAATTTTGACCCATTTCTGATCGCCTTTGGAGTGGATATCCCGGGCCAATTTGGCACCCATAGCCTGGTTCATTATAGTTAATTGTCTTAGTCTTGCTCCCCCAACCTCTTGGGGTTTACAAACCTTGTCCCAGGCCAAAAGAGGAAATTTATTGTGATCTCTTGTTCCTGACCAGAGGAATCTCCTAAAAATCTGGTTGAGGTCATCTTCTATTGCTTTAGGGAGCTTTAGGCAGGACATTGTGTACACTTGGATAGCCGAGAGAACTGATTTAACCATGAGCAATCTTCCTACCGAGGACAACCATTTTCCTTCCAAGGTACCCATTATGGCTTTGCAGTTATTGATCAGGCTTTCCCAGTAGCAGTTTTTGTTGACTCCTGCAAAAAGTGGCATTCCCAAAAATTGCCCGGGAAGGTTGGCCACTTTTAGATTCAATATTCTGGCTAGAGACCTTTGCATGCTTGGTTGAGTGTTCAGAAAGAAGATGTTTGATTTTCTCCAATTGATGTTTTGGCCTGAAGCCCTACAATATTCGTCTATTAAGGTTTTAATGGTCCTTGCCTCTCTCCTGCTTGCCTCCCCCATTAGGATTGTGTCATGTGCAAATTGGAGATGAGATACTGGCTCCAGCCCATTTTCTACTTGGATGTCTTTCCACTTGTCTTCTCTGACAAGGTTTTGGATTCCCCTACCTAGGACTTCTACCATTATTATAAAAAGAAAAGGGTTGAGGGGATTGCCTTGCCTCAATCCTCAAGAAGAAGAGAAGAATCCATGGGCTGAGCCATTCACCAAGACTGAGAATTTAGCTTTGGAGATACAGTTGTTGACCCAATTGATCCAACTTGATCCAAAACCAAATTTCTTTAGGACCTCTAGTAGAAATTGTCTATCTACCATGTCATATGCTTTAAGAATGTCCAGCTTCAAAGACATGTAGGCTTTTCTAGTTTTCCTTGCGGTGTGGATGGTTTCATGTGCTATGATTATTCCTTCCATGATTGACCTACTTGGAGCGAAGCCACTTTGTTCTTCTGAGATTACTTTTTCCAGAACGACTTTAAGCCGATTAACAATTATTTTGGTGGTTACTTTGTACACTATATTGTAGAGGGCTATTGGTTTGAAATCACTCGTAGATTGAGGGTCCTTTTTTGGGATTAGGGCTAGGAACATGTGATTCATGGCTCCCAACATAGTCATTTTTTTTTTAAATTCCTGTACTGGTGCTCCCAGATCCACTCCCACTATGTGCCATAACTTTTGAAAGAAGCTAGATGGAAAGCCATCTAGACCTAGGGCTTTATCTAGATTCATCTGGAAAATTGTTTTTCTAACTTCCTCCAGGGGAATCTTTTGGAATAGAAGGCGATTTTGATCCTCATTGATTAGAGGAGGAATAGAACTCAGTAACTTGTCTCTAATAGCTCCATTCTTAGGGTAGTCTCTGTTTAACAAATCTGCAAAGAAGTTGGTTGCTTCCTTATTAAATTCTGTAATGGTTTGGGTCATTTCACCATTTGCCTTTTTGATTTCTGTGATTTTATTTCTATTTTTGTTTGCAATGGCAGATTTGTGAAAGAATTTAGTATTCGTGTCCCCTTCTTTTAGCCAAGATTCTCTTGATTTTCGACGCTAGTAGCATTCTTCTTTCTTTAGTAATTTTTGAGAGTTCTTCCTTCAGGGATTTTCATTTTCAAAATCCACCGCATCCACACCATTTTCTATGACATGTTCATTCAGTGTTTTGATTTCCTATTCCACTCTTTCCTTCTCCTGAAAAATGTTTTTGAAGTGGGAGATGTTCCATTCTTTGAGTTGAGTTTTGATATGGGCTAGTTTTTTTTTTATTTTGAAAAGGCTGGTACTATCCCCAAATTTGGGTTCACTCCACCATTGTTCAATTAGATTTGGGACTAATTATCTCTTAGCCACATATTTTCGAATTTGAAGGGGCTCCCCTAGGGAGGGACATCATGGCCAAGGGTGAGGGCAATGGGGAAGTGATATGAGCCTATCAGTGGTAAGATTTGGGCTTCTAAAGTGGTTTCCAGGTCCCCCCAATCCCCCCATAGGAGGAATCTGTCAAGCCTTTTTGCAATGTTGGTGAATCCTTTCCTTCTATTAGACTAGGTGAATGTTCCATTTTTAGTGATTATATCTTTTAGATGATTGGAGTCTATGAATTTCTAGAAATTTTTCTGAACGACCGTGATTCTTCCCAGGCCACCCTATTTCTCCTCATTATTCAATGTGGTGTTAAAATCTCCTACTATGATTCGTAGTTCTCCTTTTTTATTTTTTAGCTCGCTTGTTATTTTGTCCCAGACTTATTTCTTTGTTGCTGTGGGGACTGGTCCATATGTATTGACATAGAAGGAGATATTTTTCTTTAGATCTTTGAACTTGAGAATTTTCCAGTTGCTTTCCTCATTCTCCACTATGCCATGAATAGACATGGGGTTCCAAAGGACTCCAAGTCCACCTGAGGCCCTCGAACCTTCCTTAAAATGGCCTTTCCATTGTTTCCAGAAGACCAGTCTTTTCTAGCTTTCTTCACTACTCCATTTTGTTTCCTGTAAGAGTACGATGTCTGCTTTTGATTGGTCAATTTGGTGCTTGACCATGCACCATTTGTCAAGGGCATTGATGCCCCTAACATTCCATGATATAATCCTCATTCTACTCTGGGAAGGATGTTTTCCCTCCCAACTCAATTTTTTTGTTGACCTGAAGCATTGCCTACTATTAATAGTTTGGCTTTGTTTGACATCCTGCCTCTGTTGGATTTCTTTTTAAAGTTTGGAGAATTTAACCTGGATTTAGATTGCCCTAGTTGTTATTTCTATTAATTCCCCAGCCTCTGATTATTCCCAGGGGTCCAACTCTTCTTCTGATTGAATTAAGCTACCCTCATCTTCTAATTGATCAATTTCCCCTTTAGAGCCTTATAGAGTTAGGTTTAGAGGGATTGGGGTGGGTTGCACTGGTTCTTTTTCTGATACTTGGGGTAGTAGGGGATTAGGATCTTGTGCCCCTATTTCTTTGGACATAATCCCTAATTGCATTTTTATGTCTTTTTGAAGATCCTGAGCCCCTTCCATTAGTGAAGTTAAGGCTAGATCTGTATTACTAGGTTTGACAACCATTGGTTTGAGGGGAGTCAACCCAAATTCACCTACAGGGTGAAGCTCGAGACATAGGGAGGCTTTTTTGGGGAGAGATTCAGATGGAGGGGAGCTTGGGGAATGGGTGTTTAGGATTGAAGTTGAGATTTATTTTTCTTCAATGAAGCATATTTAAATCTTTGAGGGGCCCTCCGAGCATGATTCTCTAAACAGGCATTTTCTGTGTTCTTGACCTGCCCAAATCTCGATTTCCTGTTGCCAGCTTCCATATTTTGACAATATTTCCAAGGTTTTGTATATCTCAACACCTTCATCTACTTTAACCAAGATGCTAGCAATGGATCCCTCTATTCCATTGATAAAATCTTCATTTACACCTAGGCACACCCCAAGGGCATCACCAATGCGGATTAGGGTTTCTAGATCCTAGAATTCTGAAGGTGGGTTGATTAGTTTGAGCCAAATAGAAAATTGATTTATTTTGTAATTCCAAGGGTCAAAATTAGCCTTCCAATTCAGACAATGGAAGCTATGCCCATTCATGAACAAGGGTTTCCCATTAAGAATTTCAAATTTTAGATTTTGTTCACTGAATTCTATGAGAAAAGAGGAGTTTGGAAGTTGGCTTATGCTTACCCAGTTTTGAAATTTGTTTTTCCACCAGGCTTTGATCTCCTCGCTTGGGCATCCATGCCCCATCCATTTAGTAAACATTGCTAGCTCCAATAGGTGATCTACTCTTCATTCGATTGTGTCTGAAGGCAATTGGAAGAGTTTTCTTCCCTGGGGGCGTAGCCCGATGATTGGATTTGGTTTGTGTTGCATTGCCCTCCTATTGGATTTTTGGGTGAATATATCGTGATATCTTTGATTTGGCCTTCTTTAATGATCCCCATACTTTGGAAGTGTTTTCCCATTGTTCAAGTTTCCCGAATTCTTGTTTCTCCAGAATTTACTGGTTCGCACCAGAGTGGGGTTGCCTATGCTGCGCCAATTCATGTCCGAGGGTTTTCCCAGCCGATCATTTTCCCGGAACCACCTACACCTTTGAGCCTCTGAGGAATTCTCCTGGATGTTATTTTTAGGTGGAATTCGATTGTGTTTAAATGGTCAGATGCACTTATGGTTGTAGCCCAAAGAATTTCTCAGATGGAGATGGGATGGGTCACATTTGTCTATCCAATCTCCATTTTCGAATACCCACTGGGGGATATGTCGTGCGATTTGGGGAGGATTTTTCTTCACAAACTCTTCTTTCGTAGCCCAATCACCCCAAGATTTCCTTGAGTTCACCACCAATTTTTTCTCTTGAACTTTTTCGCCCTTGAACTCCTGCATTTTTTCACCCGCGCACTCTTGCATTTTTTCGCCTGCGCACTCCTGCTGCACTATTTAATCTTAGGGGAAATTTTGTATGAATGTGTTTATTAATTAAATATCTTTATTTAATTAATTAATGCATGTGTGCATTCAAACGGATTATTCTTCAAGTTCTAACTTTGTCTTTTTCATTCAAAGTCTATTTCCTCTTTTCGAAGACTCTTAACTGAAGATTAAATTGTTTATTTAATCTTTGAACTCGTGTTCTTTCTATTTTTGAATAGTCTTGACACAAGATTAAGTTATTGTTCTAATTTAATCTTTATCTTGCAGAATTTTCTAACTCACATCGCATGAAATTCATCAATCTCGATCATTGATCTCTCTTTCGATTCTGAGCCGATCGTTTGAAAACCCAAAATCTATAAATTGACCTGTCATTATCATTATTTCTCCTAAAATCAATACTTTTGAGAAGAACCTATTATCTTTGATATTTTGCTTAGAAAATACATCCAGGTTATGCTTGCATCAATACTGAAAATCTGAGGGTAAGAATACTGAGATAGCAAAATGGAGAAGGACAATCAAGATAAATCAAAGAAGTGGACACCTATTCGGTGAGACTGTTCTAGTTATAGTTTTAATTGTTTTGTTCATTTTTACTCATTCTTAGTTGTTTGATTTAGATTAATATTTGTTAGATTAGATTTAACTATCTATCTGTGCAGATCCCCATTTATTCTATGTTACATTTGGTGAGCTCAATGTGAAGCACACTTCAAAATTCGCATATCATTTTTCATTTTTCCATTTTTTGTTTTGCAGGAATCGTACAACAAACCACAATTGATTGAAGAAACAATGCATTTGTTCCCACGAACCGCATCTGCTACATCCTGCGACACATCCAATAACATGAACCGTATCTATGCAATCCTGCACCACATCCAACTATCAACATTCTACACTGCATCCGACTGTCAACATCGTACCGCATCCGACTGTCAACATCGCACCGCATCTGTAAGTTTAAAAGCCGCATCTTCCTAGTAAAAAAATATTTTCACTTTTTTATTAACTTTCATATTTTCGTGATTTGTTTTTTTAGTTTTTGTCTTGTTTTGTTTTCGTTAATGTTTTGTTTGCAGTTGTGTTTAGGGGGATAACTTAGTTTTTGTAGGATGAAGCATAGAAGACCAAAATAAAAAGAAAAAATATCTTCTTTTTCTGTAGGACAAAAGCCGAAGACACAAAGGAAACTACTAATCACTTGCATGCAGGACCTTATGAAGACATTGATTTGTTTAAGTTATTTTAAAAAGCATTCTATTTGGTAGTTAAAAAATTGTCATTTGGGTTTAAAAATTAACCAGTGTTTTTCGTGTCTGTTCATGTTAGTT
This sequence comes from Sequoiadendron giganteum, assembly GCA_007115665.2. NCBI lineage: Eukaryota > Viridiplantae > Streptophyta > Pinopsida > Cupressales > Cupressaceae > Sequoiadendron > Sequoiadendron giganteum. Next base: position 269,839,224 of record CM021103.1, on the reverse strand, counting down.
TAGAACCCCATGATTCGGTATATTGAAGTATCCTCTCTCCTTGTGCATTCGTGCGATCCTAGGTGCAAGAGAAATGGTTATTGACTCTAGAACTTGGGCTTGTCTTGGTGGAAAAAATAACTCACCCTAAGACTACTCAGACCGGTAACACGCTTTAGCCAGCGACTTCCACCCGGTATATAAAAGTTAATTTTTGGGAGAAACCCTAGAAATCACAATCATTGTTCCAACGAGAAGGGCATAAATGGTCTCTCATCGTATTGGATGGTGTCTCATGAACGGAACGCCCTTACTAAAAGCCATGTTGTAGTTTTTCCAAAATCCTTTCTATTTGCTGGTGCAGCAGGTTCGGACCTGTGAAGTCATCTTACATATTTATGGTTCATGTGTGGAGATGAGATGTATGCCATGGGAGTTTCATGGGTATAGTAGCTTGGCTGCCCCATATAAGTGAGTGTCGTGGAGGGGAGCCAGTGGGGTCAAACTACTAATCATCTGCCTTGAATATGCATAGCCAGATTTATCCAAGTAAGAACTCAGTAAATATTGTCCAACATAGCCTAGGGTGTAATTGTTCTATGATTTTAACAGATCCATCACTAAAAACTGAAAACACATTGTATTATGTGCTTGTTTTTGCTGTATTCATCAAAAAAATTGATCATCAAATGAAGTCAGTCGAAACATCATCTTCAGAAAAACCACAACTGTTAAACAAAGTTGCAACTGCCATTTTTAGAACCCCATCTATCTTAGAGAGTTGCAACTGTTAAGTTAAATGCCCCATGTGTCTGTCAACAGTTTATAATTTTTAGAGTCTAGTTTCTGAGCCGTAACTATAATTTTGTGAGTCGCATGTGTATCTGCAAGCCGCAAATATTAAACCAAAAGCCGCAAGTGTCTGTCAATAGGTTGAGTTTCACAAAGTCTATATTCTAAGTTACATCTGATCAATTGAGTCACGTCTACCATACAGTAAACCACATCTGTCTAAAAATCGCAATTTCCTATCAACATTTGAAATATGTTTTAGTCAAATCACCGCATCTGCAATGTAAACTGCATTTGTCAAAAAAATTCAATGCATGCTAGGTGAACCACAATTGACTGTCAACAGAAAACTTCAAAAATTGGAAACTAAGTCCAAAAGCATAACTATCTTTTTCGCTTTTGTTTCTTAAGATCAACCTTGGATAGAAATTGGTTTTTTTTTTTCTCAAAACCTTGCATTATTAGGTGTCATATACCTCCTAGTCATAGTCATCCTAAGTTGCATACATTTAGACACTTCCTAGCAAGTTGCATATCATAGAATAAAATAACTTTCCTCGCCATTAGATACGTTCATGCTCCAATTTGTCACTATCATTGAACCTAGTCACTATTATCCTATTTGTGAATCTTTCTAGCTCAATAGTCTAGTTTGGGAAACTCATGTTATCAACTGTCTTTTTCCTACAATCAGGTTCATGTTATCAACTGTCTTTTTCCTACAATCAGGTTCCTTGGTCAAACTCAAATCATTGCTTAGATTTATTCCATAGGTGTAGGTTATACCCATCTTAGAATCATTTACCATCATAGTCTACTCAAAACTTTGCATATTGTCCATCCTACCATACATCATTTTAGCAATCTTTAGCAACATCCTTTATTTTCAGAAAATCCAAAAAACATAGAAATAGGACATACCGATTTTTAGACATAGTTTGCATTACCCCATTTTGAGAAACTTTTCATGGTTGAAACAAGGTCTAAAAAGAAACAAAAAGTAATGTCAGACCCTAACAAATTTTTCAATCCTTTTGGAAATCAACCATCAGGAAAAGAGAGACCACACAAACCTTTTCTTGAAAAACACATCACTAGAGACACACATGGACAAATTTATGTTGAAGACATAGACGCCACCATTCAAGATCCTAAATTTTCATCCTTTATGGATGAGTATTTTGGCATATGATCCCCAATGATATCTAGCAAAGTTGCTAGTAGAAGGTGCCACACTACCACCATGATTTGATATTCATACTTTGAAAACACCATCTACTCAACCAACGCAAACCATAACGTCAAGTGTTTCTATTCCTCAAATTACTGAAATGATACCAACTGGCATGCTTACTCAAACATCGTCAATTGTAAGCACAATCCCTTTCAACATAACACAAGGTTTACAATTTATTGTGGGAGAAACTTCATCAAACCCCTTTGGCACAAACACTACTGGTAAGAGATCCAAATTCGGCATTAATATTCCTATACCAAATCAGAACATTCAGACATGAAAAATTCCTATACCAAATCAGAACATTCAGATAGGAAATATTCCTACACCAAATCAGAACATTCAAATAGAAAATATATACTCACCAAATCACAATTTTTCATAGAACACAACATTTCAGAACACCTACATTGATCCAAACAATGCAAACAACATGTCCTTGAAAAAAGTAGATGTTCTCGAAAACCAAATGCAAATACTTCAACAATAGATGGACAACATGTCTATGTCAGGAAAATGAACTATCTCAGTGCAAGATCTATGTCCATGTCCTTTCGACAAAGCGTTATACATGACACCCTTCCCGCACAGATACATTATACCAAATTTGCCTAAGTATAATGGGAGGAAGAATCCTTTAGAACACATTAGAGAATTCTCTACAACATGCATGGACATATCATATGACCCCACATACTTAATGAGACTATTTCTGTGAACCCTTGTCGGGATAACACTGGAATGGTTCTCTAAATTACCATATGCCATACAATCCTGGGGTGAATTAGTTGAGAAGTTTGTCGAAAACTTTTCCTTTAACATAGACAATGAAATAACCATAGCTACCTTGTGTCACACAACACAAGAAGAAGGCGAAACTTTTACCACTTTCTTTCAGAGATGGAGAAGTTTAGCCAGTAGATGTCCAGTTGAAATACCACAAAAACAAAAGGTCATGATATTCCTTGAAAATGTCAATCCAAAACTAAGAGGTGACTTAAGGGTACATTATTGTACATCATTCCTCGACTTGGTACAAAAGGGAATCATCCTTGACAAAGGCCTTATTGACAAAGGAGAAATTAAAGTACCAAACAAAAACCCAGTGGTTCAACATCAAAATGCACCCAATGATAGAACAAATTCTGGTCTAGAAACAAAAATGTTACAAATGACGACATTGTTGATGCTAAGACCATACATACGGGACCAGTCATCATGATTAGAGGTTACAACCCTAATCAAGACATGACAAGTAATCCAAATCAAACAACAAATTTTGTCCAAAATTCACAGCAAGAACGACCACAAAAGAGATTTCCTAAACATGAATTGACCCCTTTGGGGCAGCCAATCAAGACAATTTTCAAAGAGTTAATCAAACATGATCTCATAAAACTGTTAGAACCAAGAGAATATGATCCTAGATAGTTTAAACCTTCATGGTGGGATGATAATGCCTATTTTGAATACCATTGTACAAAAGGACACAACCTACAACAATGTCAACAATTGAAGAATATCATATGAGACTTTGTTGAAGATGAAACCATAAAGGTTAATGGGAAAAAACATACAAAGAAAAGCGATCATAAGGTCTTCACAGACCCATTACATGACCACACAAAAGGAAAATCCTCCACTTCGAGAACCAAGAATACTCCATAAGCCAATTATGCAAATACTAAGTATGACTATGGAAAAGGTATGATCATAAACCACCTCTGAGCTGCAAATGAAAATGTCCATACCATCACCATTAAGAAGTGTCCTGAATGTGTTGTAAACACATGCAAAACTAAGATAAATCTTCTAGGTCCTTCTTCTGAGCCACCTACAAAGTCTTCCAAGTCTAAGTACAATCTTCTTGATCAACTAAGCAAGACCCCAGCATAAATATCCATTTTGGAACTATTGACTTTATCACCTGAGCATCGAGCCATTCTTGACAAAGCCTTATAGAGCACGACTGTCCCTATGAACTTAGATGTCAATAGTTTTGAAGAAATGGTAGGATACTTAACCAACTCCCATCGTGCCACATTTTCTCAACATGATTATTCAACATAAAAGACCGATCATAATGACCCATTACATCTTGAAGTCTTAGTCCATCAAACCAAATTCAAAGGAGTCTTGGTAGATGGAGGAGCAAGTTTGAACCTATGTACCCTAAAATTGGTTAAGGCATTATGATTCTCAGAAGAATGCATAGACATGTCTAAGAGTATAGTCATCAAGGCTTACGATGATGAGGAAAGATCATCCAAAGGAGTTGTCACACTCCCTATCAGAATTGGCCCAACAATTATGAACACCAAATTTCAAGTCTTGGATCTCACCCTTCCATATAACTTGTTGTTAGGTAGACATTGGATACATGCAATGAAATCCATACCTTCCACATATCACCAATGCCTTAAATTCTCGTATAATGGCACCGAGATCATGATTGATGCTGATCCAGACCCTTTTCAATATTGTACAAGCCTAAGGGAAATTCCACAACAACAAGTTCTCGTTAATCAAGAAGCTTCATCATCCACTTTATCCCTATACATTGATCCATCACATCTTACCAAGTCCATTTCATTCAAACCACCATCATCCACTTCTAAGGTCAAGATCCAAGACAAGGGTTGTGGAGAATATCACATGAAGGCATCCTATTATGTCAGTCAACTAGTTCCACCTAAGGCATATGGCTTACCCATGGCAGATAGAAGACAATCAGTATTCACATTTCATGTTCCTCCTACAATAACATTGACCAAATGGGGAGAGTTAAGTGAAGAAATTGTGGACCAAGGTGATATTACCTCTTGGTTGTACAAGGAAGACAATGAATACCCCTCACCGTCTATTCAAATAGCTAAGGATCAATATGGAAAAGGTTTTAAGATAATGCAAAGAAAAGGATATGACATACATAGTGGGTTAGGACTACATCGAAATGGAAGGACATAACCAATCATTGTCTCACCACGACTGAAAGGCCTAGGGCTAGGGTTTCAACTGCTTAGAATTGGCTTTCCTAGTACTTCGTCACCATTTCAAGAGGAATATAGTGCTTATGAAGACATCAAGATATCTCATGAACCACTTCCCCCAATTTATGATGAATATCCTGACTCAAGCGATTATGAATGGGATTCCCTTTCCTCTACCAATACCATGAACCTAGATAATCTATTTGGAGAATTGGACCAAATGATAAAACCCGTACCAAAGCCATCTAGTCCTCGTAATAAGAAGTCCTTGTCCAAAGAAGAATGGATTGGATTAAGCACTATTATTGGGAAACCCTTGATCATGCATCTTGGGCACCTGACGAACCATCTTTTGACGACCTAACCATTACAATAGTCCCACATCAGAGTTTACCTACCCATAGGAAAAAGAAAAAGGAGTTAGTCCAAAATTTTTGCGACCATGTCAACCACTCTATATTCACCTTGTCAACTTCCACATTTGATAACTCTGATGATGACATGCCCCTCATATATCCCCAACTTATCGATTGGGATCAACAAGGTACACCCATCTTAGACACATTCGAGAGTGACAAAGCAATAGCTGAGTTCATGGGACTTCGAGAAGGCATACCAAGAGGGGATCATAAAGTTGGTCTTAACATAGACTTGGATGAAAAATCATATTTTGGGGAGTCTATTTATGCCTCTAGTCGCAAAAATGAAAATAAAAAGAAAAACAATGAAAAAGATAAAAATGACAAGTCCCTAGGTGAAAACTGAAAGGCGCCTTTGGATGAAGAAATAGTAAAAATAAAGGACGTATCCGAGGGAAAAAACCTCTCTAAGGCACCCAAGGATGGAGGTTTGAATATTCTCCCCGTTGCTTAGGAAAATTCACCGATGTTAGTAGAGGAGTCTTGCAGTCAACATAAACACAGAATAAGACCCTCAAGTAATATACTTGGTAGCCTCTTTGACAAAGACATAACAACCTGAGTTTCAAGACTTCTTCACCAAGAGACAGATAAAATTTGCATGGTCATATGTAGACATGCCTGGGCTAGATCCAAACCTTATATTGCACCATCTTCCATTACAACCAGGTATTAAGCCAGTCAAACAAAAGTTAAGGAAAATGCATCCACAGATTGCCCTACTAGTCAAAGAAGAACTTAAGAAACTCTTAGATGTTGGATTCATAAGAACCATAGACTATGCAGACTAGATTTCAAATCTTGTGCCAGTGACTAAACCAAGTAGGGGCATCTACATTTTCACAGACTTTAGAGACATCAACAAGGCATGTTCTAAGGATGAATTCCCTTTGTTGAACATAGACATGATAGTAGATCTTACAGTAGGATACGAGATGTTATCCCTCATGGATGGTTTATTTGGATATAACCAAATCAAAATTGTAGCTGAAGACCAACACAAGACAAATTTCACATGTCCATGGGGAACATACTGTTGGAATGTTATGCCTTTTGGGCTTAAGAATGCAGGAGCTACCTATCAACGAGCAATGACTACTATTTTCCATGACTTTGTACATACTCTCATGGAAGATTATGTCAATGAAATTATAGCTAAATTAGTAACAAGGGAAAATCATTTGAAATTTCTAGACAAGATATTCCAAAGGCTAGAGAATTACAACGTCAGGCTAAATCCAAAGAAATGTGTTTTTGGAGTGAAATCAAGGAAACTTCTAGGGTATATCATTTCCAGAAGAGGCATTGAAGTATATCTAGAGAAGGTAAAAGCTATTGTAGAAATGCCTCCTCCAGTCAACATTGGTCAACTAAGAAAACTATAGGGAAGATTACAGTCTATCAAGCATTTCATTGTACAATTGGCAGACAAAATACATCTATTTCAACATTTACTCAAGAAAGGAGTACCATTTGTATGGACACCTAAATGTTAGGAAGCTTTCTAATAGATCAAGGATTATCTGCTCATTCCACCTGTCTTAATGCCACCTATAGATGGAAAACCATTGATACTATACATTTCAACAACTCAGTCAGCATTAGGATCTCTTCTCACACAAAATGATGATCAAGGTCATGAAAGAATAGTGTACTACATCAGTTGTACCTTGGTGGGACATGAATTAAATTACAGTAACATAGAATGTGCCTATCTTGCGGTAGTCTTTTCTACTCAAAAAATTCGGCACTATATGCTAAATCATCAAACAATGTTGGTCGCAAAGATTGATCCCCTCAAATATCTCCTAAGTAAAGCAACATTAACAGGTCGATTGGATAAATAGGTTATGATACTTAGTGAGTATGACATCCAATATGTGGAAAGGAAAGCTATAAAAGGAAAAGTGATTGCAGATCAGTTAGTAGATGCACCCATGAAGGAAAACCATCCTTTAGTGGAAGATTTTCCTGATGAATTTATCTTCAACGTTGACACTAGAACCGAATGGAAATTATACTTTGACGGGTCACATACAAATTGTGGTTCAGGAGAAGGTATCCTATTTGTTACACCTCAAGGCGATACTATTCCTAAATCATTCAGAATTGATTTCCCTTGCACCAACAACATAGCAGAGTATGAAGCCTTAGTGACATGATTAAGAATGGTAGCCTAGTGGAAGATTAAGAGTCTACATGTTTTTGGTGATTCTCAGCTAGTAATCTGGCAAGTAAATGATGATTATGAGACTAAGGATGAGAAACTTTCCCCCTACAAGTGCATGGTTGATATTTTCAAGCAATAATTTGATGACATTACCTTTCAAAAAATACCATGTATTTAGAACAAGACAACATATGCTATGGAAACTATGGGTTCCTTATTGGATATTCCGAGCAACGTGCCTAAGTTCGAGTTTTTGGTCGAACAATTGTTGGTCCCTGCCTATGATGTCCCCGATTCTGTGATGGTGTGTACAATTTTTGGTCCTACTTCCCCTTGGTACAAAGATGCATTTGACTATCTAAATGACCAAACCTTACCATTAGAATTTTCAAACAACCAACGTAGAACCTTTATCTGTAAGTCAACTAAATACACTATCATCGAAGATACCCCGTATAGACGTACCTTAGATAATGCCCTAATGAGATGTCTTGATGCTGAAGAAGGACAAGCAACCTTGTGAGCGATGCATGAGGATATATACGGATCCCATTTGAGTGGTCCTACTTTAGCCCATAACATTATGAGATTAGGTTATTATTGGCCTACAATGGAAAAAGACTCATATATCTTTGTAAAGAAATGTAGATAGTGTCAGATACACAGAGATTTGATAAGAGCACCAACACAAGAGCTTCATTTGATTACATCACCATGGCCTTTTTCCCAATGGGGACTTGACCTCATAGGTAAGATACACCCTCCATCATCCAATGGCCATAGATTCATCATAACTGCCACCGAATACTTCACTAAATGGATTGAAGCTATTCCCATGACATACATCACCGACACGTAAATATCCAAGTTTATCCAAAACTATATCATTTGTCGGTATGGTGTACCCCAATCCATTATCAAAAACAATGGCCACCCATTCAAAAACCAAGAAGTAGGCCATATATGTGAAGAATTCATATCAAACATCATTTTTCCACCCCATATTACCCACAAGGTCATGGCCATGCCGAGGCATCTAATAAAACCATTGTCAAAATCCTAAAAAATACTATCAATGACGTTGGCCGTGACTGACACCTACAACTTAATCCTGCCTTATGGGCTTACCACAAAAGCATATGTACTCCCACTAGTGCCACTCCATACTCCCTAGTATTTGGATCTAAAGCTATTTTACCTATTGAGGTTGAAATTCCTTCCTTGAGGGTATCCTTGAAAGGTCACATTGACGATGAAGAATACCGTGTATCCAGATTACAAGAGTTGGAATTACTAGATGAACGAAGACATTAATCACTAGACCATTTGCAAGCATATCAAAATCGTCTTCGTCATAGCTATAATAGGAAATTTCTAAATAGACACTTTGACATTGGTGACCTAGTTTTAATGGAGAATCCCAAGAATCAAGCTGAATGAGAAAGGCCAGGTAAGTTTGAACCTAACTGGGTAGGGCCCTATATTGTCACAAAAGCTTTTGGATTAGGAGCGTATCAACTCTCTACCCCTGAAGGAGAACCACTTTTGTCACCAATCAACAACCTTCATTTGAAGAGTTTCTATGCATAGCTTCTGAGAGTCTTGGTCTTAATTGAGAAAATACAAAAAAAATGGAAAAAAAAATGATTACCTTGAGGAAAACCTGGCAAATAGGCGTCTTTTTAACACCAAAAAAATTGGAAAATCAACAAAAATAGTAAAGAGAAACAATCCGTCCAATAGTGAAAACCACTTCGGTGGCGCTATGGATAAGTACCATGGTGAAAACTTGGCAAACAGGCGCCATGTGTAGTCAAACTCACTCTTTCATCTACCACCATTTCAATCAAACTTTTTAACCATCCCTCATAAATTGTTGTCTTATCCATTGCTTGGAACGATTGACATCAAGTCCATTCCATCACATTCCCCACTCCATCTCGCATGTCTTATTCCTGACTGGGGGAAAATCCTTGTTCTGTGCCATGAGGACCTTGTACATAGCATTACACCATCGGAAAATGTCTTGAAAAACTCTGAAAACATTGAAAAAACCTCAAAAAGACAAAAAAAATCAAAACATGTCAGAAAATCCCAAAAATAGAGTCAAGTCAGTTATGTTAAGCCAGTTGTAGACAGTCAAACTACATTGCCTCTGCGACTGGACATACGCAAGGCCATCATTTGATGTGCCCCCGAGGCATCAGGTCTATCTGTCTAGGTTTGTCATGTATCACACACATTAAAATCATGACTCTTTGTACATTCAAATTCATTAGTCGTGTCGAACTACGAGGTCTCTGCATGTACAATGTAGGAAAGACTAATCAATCGATGAGCCCCTGAGACCACACTAGGTTCTTCCAACAGGGTTTATCACATTCACTATCAAACACGTTGCATATCATCAACTTAAGTACATATCTTCAGTCAATTGTATCATCTCAAGTCATACACTGTCAACACACACAAACTCATAATAGTCAAGGAATCAAAACAAGTCATGTATCAACAAGGAAAACATATCAAAACTATCGTCAAGTCAAAATCAAACACATTGTCAAAGTGATCAACTTATGTCTTAGAAAGATATGTCTTTCTTGTCAACGGACACCGTCAAATTGTCATAGCCTCATGTAGCTTGTCACATCAACATCATTAGGCTCCAAAAGTCTTATACGACACATGTCTTTCTGAAACCAGGCTTTTTCATGCCTTACACAGATAGTCACCAGGTCAAAACTAGACTTAACATCTTATGCAGTATGTGTCATTCCTCACATTACGTTATGTCAAACATCAAACAATCCCACAAGATCAAGTTTTGGTGAATACTTTTATTTGGCTTTTTGACTTTATATCTTACTTCTTATCTTTTTATTGATTTGTGCATAAGTCCAGTTACTAGCTTTCTCAAGGATGTCTCAGGACTCTTTTTATTTGATTGTTGTTTGTCAACTATCTTTTTTAACTTCGAATTTTGAGTCATGTTACTAGTTTCCTCAAGGATGACCTATCAAGGATTTAGAGGAGCAATGACATCTCATGACTCATCTTTTATTGGTTTGTTGTTTGTGGTTTGTCTGGACAAAAAAATGACCAAGGCAATCTTTCCCTTAGTTTGAGTTAAGACACTCCTTGTCTACGACTGTCTATTTTTTGCAAGTGGATTACTTTGTACACTAAGGTCTATCTCATATCATGGTGTGTACTATCCATTTGTGTCATGTCCCACCCAATGATGATAAAAATGCAAGCTTAGCATATATGGAAAAATATTGAAGATCATATGTTTTTCAATCAACCACCTTCATTATTTCTTACTAACATTCTGAAATCATCTGTGCTAACATTTCTCTTGTCTGACATAATGATAGAGTCTCATGACACAAAAAAAAAATTAGATAATCTGCATATGCATCCATTCTATAAGCATTATGTAAACAATGTAGTACATCATATAGTTACATTGCATTTCAAACAAATAAGAACATTAACATCTTCATTGCATATCTACAAAATCATTGCATAATAGGCATTCCATCATCATAAGATACATAATGACAACATTGCATGTACATATCACCATCACATATAAATAAAATCATATAGAACATTGCATTCCATTATCATAAGTAAATAGAGTCATCCATAACATCATAGACTAAATAAACACATCATAATGTAGAAAACAAATGAGTCATAACACATGTACATACATCATCTAGGAAACATAATCGTATAGAAAAAATGCATCATCATAAAATAGAACTACATATCATGTAGAAGCCACCAAAAATCATATATATATATATATCGCTCAAAATAATGTGTCACAGTACAATATCAGAATGTATCCATAAATAAAAATGAGCTCACAAGCTCTCTCTGATCAAAATATAGTGTCCAAAAATATAAAGTGTCAACGTGTCCCACTACCGCACATGGTGAAGGTGGAGGAAAGTGCCTCAGAGGTACTCTCTATGAGGTGGAAGGCCTATCATACGGACCTGATCTCGGTGGTCCTACCACACCCTTTGTGCTATGAGTCCTAGTCTAAATCCTACTCTATGATCTGTGACTGTGAACCTTTGAAAAGATAGGAGCTCATCTCTCTAATGGTACCACTGACTCATACAAATCTCTATAATATGAAGCTCTCTCTACCGATCTGACTAGCTCACACACCAACCCATCAGATGGAGTAGCACTACAAAGGCATCTGACCTCTATGAACTACTGCTCTATCTCCTATCTCTGGGCTACTGCCTGGTCCCTCTCCATAAGAGAAATATCTCTCTCCATAAAAGCATTGCCTCTCTCCATAAAAGCATTGTCTCTCTCTATCCACAAGGCATCCAACTCTACTATAACCAATCTCAGCCTCTCCTCCAATGCCTCCCTATCACTGCCCCTAGGAGCCTCATCATCTCGTCGCCCCTCTACAATCCAATATCAGAGCTCTCTCTCCTGCTCCTCCTAGGTATCTCCTCCTCAACATAATCCTCCCCATAATCGGCCAAAATACCAAGAGGATCAATATCCACATCAGCCTCCTCCTCCTCTGCAAGGTCCTCTCTTCCAATCTCTACCTTTGCATGCTCCTCTACTACTGCCTCCTTGACAACATTCTCATCTCCAACCTGTGCCTCCGAGGACCAACATAGGTACATACTCTACCTCCGCCTCTCGGATAGGTGATAGTCCACCTACCTAACCACCTCTCCATTCTCGTTGTCCTCATCTACCACCACCACCCCTACCACCACCTCTACCTCTACACCGCCCTCACGACTCTGTACATCATCTCTTTATTGGTGTTAGTTGATCTGGATTTGTAAATGGAATAGGACGATGCTCTGCCCACCAGGTGTCATAAGCATCTATAGTCCCTAGATCTGTTGCTTTGCCTATCCATCCCCAATGTAAAGGTTGTAAAGCTTGAATCTCTACCTCTGCAGTAGCCATTGGTATCATAGGCCCCCAGTAAGGAACCTCTCTAGAAGACTGAGAAAACTCTGCTCTCCCTCTAGGCTCATCCTAAACCTCCCCAAACTATCTCAATACACGGTCTGACAGGTGTCTCTCAATGATATGTACACTCAAAACAGTCCTACTAATCAAGTATTGTGTTTTCCAATAGTAGGTCAAATGCATGTCCTCATTAGAACATCTCTTGCGATCCATGTATGGCCTCCACATAAACTAAACCAATGTGTCCAGTGCATGTTTCCAGTAGCCTGTGTCTCCTACATGACTCTGAGTAATGTTTCCTGTATACCAGAAAAAATACGGAGATCTAGCCTCTCGCTCTATAGTAACAAGAGGATGAAATACAACAATATTCTCCCATGCCCAAACCATGAGAAGAGTGGTATCACAACTCATAGACTGTGCATCTCTGTACACTATATCATGTAAGTGAAAATACAACATGCCTAATAGACAGGGACCCCAAGCATACACAACCTCCCTCTCCAACTTCCCGACAAGCATCTATCGCCACCCGACAAGAAATCCATGATCCCACCGATTAGGAAGAACTATCCCTCCAATAAATGTACATAAAATGCAATCTATCTGCTCATATCTATTAGCCAAAACCTGCCATCTGATCTCATAGTGCTCTATCCCTAATCTCCTAATATTGTCAACAACATAAAATCTAGATGACTTGTTTTATCTGCGTTGTGTGTCATACATAACCCTCTCTCCTCTAATAGGTAGATGAAGGATCTGATTTACATCCTCTAACATCACAGTCACCTCACCAGTCAAAAAATGAAATGATGAAGTCTCAAAATGCCATCGCTCACATAAAGTAGTTAGCATACCTCTATTTGCTCGAATCATGGGCATAGTCAGTACATGATGTAGTCCCAGTCTCCATAATAATCATGACTCCACACTAACCAATTGCTCTCTCAACTCAAATGTATCAGGTTGTGTCTCCCGGGTATAGATGGGATCTGAAATAACCTGCAAATGCATTTCCACCATGATGTCAAATGTCAAATTTTTCAAGTTTTTATCAAAAAAATTTACCAACCAAATGCGGTTCACAGAATCACATGCAGTGCTATTTTCCATATGCGTTGCACAACAAGGCCTTTGTGTTGTTTATCTCAAATGCATTGCAAAATCCCTCAAATTCACACCCAAGAAAATGCATTTCAAAAATTTCAAATGCGGTGCAATTCTATCTACCTACCTATATGCATATGCATTGTGAAATAGCAATTGTGTTTCATTATCCTAAATGTGCCTATCTAAAACACAAATGTGATGCAACATGCCACATGCATTGCATAAAAAATCATTTGCGTTGAATGCCTAACTGACCTAAATGATCCTAGACATCTTTTTGCAAATGCGTCATTCTGCAAGCAAATGCGTCGGGCATGAACGCATATGCGTTGAACGCGAAAGACTGCATGTGCAAAAATAATTTTTAAGTGCCTAAATCTATGTGCAAAATAAAATTTCAAGAGCTCATTTTAGGGTACATACCAGGGGTCCTACATCAGTTGGTCATTTGAATGTCCAGATCTGATATCCGCGATGCGTAACGTAGGGAACTGGAGACATCTTCGTCCAATACTCAAAGCAAACTTCTCAATTCTTCAACTCTTTTGGGTGCAAATGAATTAGTTTTCAACCTAATTTCTATTTATACCTAGGGTTTGGGTGGCATTTCTTCTGACCTTGTCTATTGGCCGCTTAAACTTCCCACTTCTATTGACTCGTACATGTCCATAACACTTCCAAATTCAATTCTGTCAAACTCCATAGCATTTATGACCATCAAATTGACTTATCGAGAATATTTCCTGATTTTTTTGAAATTTTTCAAAAAATATTCAAATTTCCCGAGGGGGCATACCCTAACCTGTTTCATACTGGGGCATGATCGGGGCATATTTTCTTTGACACAATGCCAAAACAACATTGTATCAAAGAGGGGCAAACTGTAGACATTGAAAATTGGTCTAGGCCTGCAAGCACCACTTTTGATTCTAATGTCCATGGTCATGATTAAATAATGTTTATTATTTAATTACCTTTCTTAACACATATTTACTCTATCAATTAAATAACCCTTTTAATTATTTAATTAATTCATTGTGACCCTTATTCAACCTTGATTAATTAAATAAATCAAATTTATTTAATTATGTCGCTAACTAATTAATTCTCCTTCTTAATTAAATAATTTATTATTTAATTTACCCCTTTGATATATTTAAAATATAACTAAATATTTATTATTTAATTATTCCATTAATCTTTTCAACAGTCAATTAAATAAATTATTATTAGTTATTTTAATTAATTCATTTCAATTTCGAATGTTGAATTAAATTAACATTTAATTCGTAATTAATTATTTCTATCACATTCTTCTGTCATCTAGTTATCTAATTATTCACTCACCATCTGACTTGAGATCTATTTTAAATCCGCCAGTTATCTCCAGATTCGATATCTGATCATCTCTGCGAGGGACTCTCTATCACAATCAGTCAGTTAACTAGTTCTAACTCATATGCATGAATGTGTTTATTAATTAAATATCTTTAATTAATTAATTCATTCATTTGTGCACTCAAAAGGATTATTCTTCGAGTTCTAACTTTGTCTTTTTCATTCAAAGTCTATTTCCTCTATTTTCGAAGACTCTTAACTGAAGATTAAATTGTTTATTTAATCTTGAACTCATATTCTTTCTATTTTCGAATAGTCTTGACACAAGATTAAGTTATTGTTCTAATTTAATCTTTATCCTGAAAAATTTCCTAACTCATGTTCTAGCTGACACATAACTCACATCGCATGGCATTCATCAATCTCGATCGTTGATCTCTCTTTTGAATATGAGATGATCGTTCAAAAACCCAAAATCTATAAATTGACCTATCATTATCATTATTCCTCCTCCCGAAATCAATACTTTTGAGAAGAACCTATTATCTTCAATATTTTGCTTAGACAATACATCCAGGTTATGCTTGCATCAATACTAAAAATCTAAGGACAAGAATACTGGTAGAAAAATGGAGAAGGACAATCAAGATAAATTGAAGAAGTGGACACATATTCGGTAAGACTGTTCTAGTTATAGTTTTATTTTTTTTGTTCATTTTTACTCATTCTTAGTTGTTTGATTTAGATTAATATTGGTTAGATTAGATTTATCTGTCTATCTATGCAGATTCCCATTTATTCTAGGTTACAGAAGACACTACTAAGAAGAATGTTATATTCCTCAGCAGATCCAATTTCAGCATTACATTAATAAAGATACGAAGGATCATGAAGGATCAAATTATAACTAAGTCTACAATTGGGGTAAAACACCCATGATTAGTCATTAAAAAAATTAGTAAACATTGTTTTGCATCCACCAAGACTATACGACCTGCAAACTAACTATAAATTTTTTATAGTTTTAGTAACTATCCAACACATCATGGACAAGTAGTTTCTTGGACTGAACTTTACATTAGAGTTGCAAGGCGTAAGGAGTTTATTTTTCATGTCAATGTTGTAGAATTTTCCATCCTCAAAATTAAAACTATATACTTTTAATTTCTAAATTATACACCAAAGATTGATTTATGTTGTCTACAATTTATTTAACTAATTTAAACTTATTAATGTAAATTAAATATTGTCTGAATAAGTAAATGATAAACTCAAGTCAAACGTGTTCTTTCAAGTGTGGAGGATTAGGGATTTTTAGGATTTTATTCCTCCCACACTGGAGCGTACCCCAATGGCACTTTTTAGGATTTTATACTCTAACGGTGGGATTAGAGAAAATCGACGAATGACCGTTATTTTTGGATATTACTGTAAAAAAAAAAGCACGATCTAACCTCTTTATATTGGCTATATTGTTGAGAAGTAGGGGCTGATTTTTCTTTGTTTTGTCTGGTTTTTTTTTTGCCTTTCATTGTATGTTTGGCATGGCCATGCCTCCTTTCTTCCTTCTGCTTGCAAATTTTTCTTTTGTTTTTCCTTTCTCTTCTGTGTTTTATTTATTTATTTTCTATGTCAGATTTCTTGGTATTTCATATCTGTTACTGTGTTGTGGGTGTGGGTGTTGGTTTTTCGATGAGATGTGGAGAGTTGTACATCCTACCGAGTGGCTTATTGGAGATGCGCTTGAAAATGGTCAGTACTTTTGGTATTCATCTTATTTAGTACTTTTGGTATTCATCTTATCTAGTTTTGTTTTGATGATTTATTAGTTTTCATTAGTTGATGTAGAAGGAAAATTCTGTATGTTAGTATTGATGATTGTGTTTTGTTGATTTTCTTCTCCACTTAATTCAAAATTTTAATAAGTAGGATGGTTAGGTATCCTGTGAATCTATTAATTTTGTCTATAAAAGTAGTTGCAAATGTTTTTGTAACTGCATTTTGCTTCAAGTTGTTTACATTATTTATTAGGAAATAACTTGATCAAAGTTTTATTTGTCGAACAACAAAGGCCCATAACTGCTCTGAATTTAACTTTCAGATGTGAAGCTTGAACATCTAGTAAAATTGTCTATTTGGGTTGTATACTCTGTTGTTCTATCTATTGAAATATTTTGTGAATAATTTTTCTCACAAAAACTTGTATGATTGATTTCAACAATGCAAAGAATTAATTATACAAGATGTTTTTCTTTGAAATTGTATACACAACCTTTCTGGGAGTTTGGCAATGTTTTTTCCTACTTTTACTCTAATTCCTTTTTTAGCCCTAACATCTCGTGTAACCCTTTGAAATTAGAGTTATTTGTAAGTTGCTTTGTTTGTTTACATTCTCTCTTTGAACCAAGAAGAGACTCAAAAATTCCAAAGCCATATTGAGTCTGCATGATGCTCTCAACTTTACCAATAGCTGCAACTTTCTACCAGTTATTACAAGAATTAGTCACTTGTTTTTTCTCTAAGTCACAATCATCTTCTCTATTTTAAGTGGAATTATTGTCCATTGTTTGTAAAGGGTTAATTTTGTCTTCAATATACCTAGTTAAATTTGTACTGCCTGCATGCTTAAATGATGAAATGAGTGCTGCCATTACATGACCATCCACAGTCATTAAGACTACTTCTGAGTTACTTTCCTGGGCTTTTCCAAAGTCCAAAACATCTTCTGATTGTGTTAGCTCCATATTTTCATAATCATAAGTATTGTATCTAGAAAGTACAATATCATTAGTTTGTGAGGTGTTCCCTGCAACAAGACTATGAGTGCATGAACTTTCCTCCATTCTGAACACTGAGGTATCTTTATATGATTTCCACCCTTTGTCTGAAACCCTGCCTTGGTACTTAGTTTGACTAACTATATCCATCTTGACAAAAGTACTCTTAATATGCTTCAATATTGAAGATTCTAGGTGACTAGGAACATTTTGTATCTTATTTCCATTTGCACATTCTCCTTGTAAAGGAATAGCAGATACTTCTTGTTGGATACTAGAATCTTCTAAAGGAAAGAGAGCCAAATTGACCCTATTGTTCAATGCAATATCCAAATTGTGTTTTCTGATATTATTTTCATCCATTGGTGAAGAGTTAGAATTGCCATTCTACAAACCATTCTCGAACTACTCATCTGACAATTTGGAGTTGTGCCCAACAAAGGAGAAGAATATCTCCCCATTGTTTAGATGAACCATTGAAATTCCATCCAGATCTAATGATGACTTAATTTTGTTCTCTTCCATTGCATCTAATGAGGATTCTAATGATGCCTTAATTTTTGTTCATCTTTGCTATATCTTTTCCCCCCACACACACATATTTGTTTAGTTTCTTTCTTTATCTAGTCTTGTGTAATTGTGACTATTTATGATTCACAATGAAGTTCTTTTTAATGTTTTGTTCAATTTGTCTATGTTTTTCATGTGTGTTTGTGGTATGCATCCCAAATCTTTATGAATTATCACTATGCTTTGTTGAAGCATGTATCCCCGAATAAGAGCCACTATTGACATTAGTTTATTTTTTAAGGTTTTTGTGTATTTCTTAAAAAGGGTTTATTCATAAAACAAAACCATAAACCCCTAACTTATGGCCTGCACCTTATCTTCTATTTCTTTTTTCTCTTGTTTATCCCATTTAAAACCTTCTAAATCATGTCTATATGTCTTTGGCTTCATTTGGAAACCAACCCCACTATCATAGCAACTGCCTTAGAAAGTTAATCCTATGCTCTTTAATAGTGCTGAAGTTTGGAATTTTAGTATTCCTATAGAGTGATCCCTATCGCTGTCCACAAAGGGATCCACGTGGTGCATTGTCATTCAAGCACATCAAATATTCAGGGCATAGGTTATAAATCCACAAGCCCAATGAATTTGGGCTCATGCGTTGCGCTATCACATATATTTCACAATAGTAGTTGATGTATGTTTGACAATAATGTGACATCATTCGTAGGTGGGAAATTCTTATTCGTAGAACTTCTCTTTGTGTGTTTGTATTCAAGTATTTGTATGCACAAGAAACTGTACAAGAAACTGCACTTACATAATTACATGTTGATTATGATTAATAACATATTTAAATAATGTTGCTTATAATGTACATTGTAATTTATATGTTTTAATTATAAACTATTCAAATGTTTACTATTTTAATAAACTATATATAAATGTTTTTAAAAAAATCTAGCAGTGACACATTTCATGAATCATTTTTCGGTCCTTTATATATTAATGTCTACTAATGTGCAATCTTACTCTTCATTCTTTGTTTTTGTGTTATGGTATGCGACATGCATCCATGTCTCGGTGCATATACGGGGCCGGATAGCTGCTGCCAACTACGCCAAGCATAGTCATAGGGCCAAATATCTATGTGCATGTACTTACAAGTGATATAATCATTGAATATATATTCAAAAACCTAGAAAAACAAACCTACACTAGGCGTAGTTGTAGGGATTTCTCCATATAATACTGACTATACGACTTTTATCATATGGTCATACAAAATTTGTACAAGTGTACTCTCAAATTCCTTTGCAAACACCTTAAATTTTCTTGTTAGAAAAGTATCAAATTTTATATGTCAAACTTTGTTTTCTTTACCACTTCAAACACAATGTAGTCTGGTATGCTCTTAAATGCACTTGTGAAAACTTGATCGTTGAAACCACTCAAAAACTTGCAAAACCAGTTAGTGAAAACTAGTATTGAATCAAAAAGTTGTGTTCATCAAACTTGACTTTCCAAAGCCTATGACCGCATTGAATGGCCTTTCATTCTTGTGATGTTGCAAGCTTTGGGGTTTGGGCCCAATTTCATTCAGTCTATTCATATGCTTTTTGTCGATGCCTCAACTTTCATAACCATTAATGGCCACCAATCTTATGCTTTTGGTCTTTTTCGCTCAATCCAACAGGGTTGTCCTCTTGCCCCCTCTTTGTATGTGCTTGCGGCTGAGGGCTTTGGATACCTTCTAGCCCATGCTATCTCTTAGCAACATGTCAAAGGGATTCTTCTCCCGAAATCTCAGGAGCATTCCTTTCTCACTGTCTTGGAGGAAGAAGAATCGATCACTGCTACCCTTGATTGTCTCAACACTTTATGTCTTGCCTTCAGCTCTACCATCCAATGGCACAAGACCTCATGTTATAGGAAATCTATGTTACCCACTCCTACATGGCTTCAAAATTATAATTGGAAGTGGATTGGGCAGGGAGAGATATTTCGGTTTTTGGGCATCCCTTTCACCTTCCAGGCCTCTCCTAGGGAGATTTGGCAAGCTGTACTCTCCACGATCGAGCATAAGCTTGCTTACTAGATTACCAAGCCTCTTTCTCTAGCTGGGAAGTTCGAGGTGTGCTCTAAAGTTCTAGCTAACACTCATGTTTACTACTCTTCTTGTTGGGCTCCCTCCAAAGTTGCATATGGTAGGCTTGAAAAGTTGCTCTAGGATTTTCTACGGGCCTCCTTTGAAACTCACAAGGGTTTCCATCATGTTGCTTGGGAGTAATGTTGCTACTCTCCACTTAATGGCAAGGGACTACTCTTTGTGTCAAATGGATTATCCGGGCCCTCACCGGAGATGAAGCCTAGAAGATTCTCCTTAGGTATTGTATTCATTCTGACTTTCCTATTCACAGAACCACCTGGAAAGGCATAGGCTTTGAAACCCTCTTGGTTATGAAGAAGCCTGTTCAAATTATTGGAACTTTTGTGGACAAAAGCATTTGGTGTGCCTAGGAGGTTGTTAAGCCTTGGCTCCGATGATTCGGGGCTGGATTTCGTGATGGGATTTCACTCAATCAACATAATATTTGGTGGTCTCCTCTTCTTGCGCATAATGGTCAGCCTTTGGCTAAATCGCCTTGGCTTAAAGCACTCAAATTTCACAAAAAGGGCATTCATACCCTGCAACAGGTCTTTCACCAACCCATTATGCACATTATGCAGTGGGATGCCTTTAAGGCCCAGTACGGACTTCAAAACCAGGACCACACTACTTTTGATGGTCTGGTGAGTGCCATTCCAACATAAATGCTTCACAAAATTGGCATTCATGGGAACAAACCTTGGTGGAAAGACTGGAAGTGGTTTCCAGATACTCCTCTCAAGAGCTATAAGCCATGACTTGGTTATAGGTGGATTTCACCCCATTTTCCTATGATCAACAGTTTGAACTAGAGGTGGATTCTTCACTCCTCTACTCATGTTTGGTGAAAGAGATTTGCTGCCACTTGGTCTGCAAGTGTTAATCCAAAGCTGGCCCACTTTTCTTGGTGTATTATTTTCCAAGGCTTGCTTGTGGGTTTTCGAATTTTACACTTGGGGGTCCAAGACCCTCGTTGCCCTTTTTGTGGGCAACCTGAAAGCTTTAAGCATCTTTTCTAGTTTTGTCCTAGAGCTCAACAACTTTGGACTTGGATTCATGACTTCTTTCGGCCCTTTCGATCAGAACCTTTCTCTTGGCATATGGTTATGTTGGGAGATCCTCCTAGGATCCTTGCTAAGTTCACCCAACTCTGGCACACTTTTAGGGTGGAAATCCTCTTCAAAATTTGGAAAGAAAAAAATTCTTGCATATTTGCTCATTCTCAAATGGATATTAATGTTTCTCTCTATACTAAATTTTTTATTTCCTCTAATGTTCTCTTATAGATATAGGTACAAGCTAAAAAAGTTACACTAGAGGTGGCTCACCTTCAGGTTCTCCTGGACCACTGGGGCAATGCCCTATGCATTGTGGCTCAGATCCTCGAATCACCCTCCTCCTCCTATGGTTGGTCACCCTCTCGGGGCCGACAACAGAGTGGCTCCATGCATCCCCACTCTCAGCCTCCTGCTCAATAGGACTCTCACCCTCCTCGGTGTGCTCACTCTCCTCTGTCATGGGCTAATCAAGGATGGCCTTCCGGTGGTGCTTTGAGGAGCGGTGGTGGCAGTTAAGGGTGGCCCTCTGATACTCCGCTTGCCTCTGGTTTTGGATGGCCTGCTAGTGGTAAAAGCTTTTAGCAGCTGGCACTTGCAATATCACCCTGATGTGAGAAAGATAAAGATAAGAAAGATGATGACGATGGTTGGGGTGCTCCTCCTAATGTCACTCCTAACCCCATTGATGTATGGGGAAAAATATGGATGATAGAGACCCTCCAAACTCTACTGGCACTACTCTCGTCGTTGAATGGCCTGTTTTTTTTTTTGATTTCTCATGTTCTTGGACTTGTGGACTAGGCCCATGTGACTTTCGAGGTGTGTCTTTTTACCACTCACCCCTTTTTTTGTGAATATATACTCTTATCTTTAATTTAATATAGATAGATGCCTATTCATCAAAAAATTAAAACTAGTATTGAAATACAAACACACAAATTTTGTCTTCATCAATAAGCCTGACCTTTATTAAGCAAATACATATGAAAGTCTGCTTCTATGCCATTCACCAAAACTGTCACAATTTTATCATTGAGCTTCACCCTGAAATTTACCAAACCTACATACTAAGGCATTCCCTTAAATGTCTTGTCTTGCTGTTGCACTATAATTATGTCTACAACACCACCAAACGAGTGGAATGGGGTAGCTATAGAAGAAATGTAATTGCTGAGCCTTCCATACATCTTTACTTGTGATAGAATTTCTAAATTTCTTTAAAAATAAGGTAACAACCCAAAATAACTTCTCCTCAACACAAAAACCTAAGCTTGAACTTTTTTCTCTGACTCCATTTTTAGCCTTTGACATCCAGTGTAAAACCCTTTAAATTTGACATTTTCTGATTGGTTTTGCACTATCTTCATTTGCAAAGTTGTGGTGGTTTATTTTTATTGTAGAAAGCAATTATAGTATAAAAGATATTCAAGAATGATAAATTAAATTTTCTCTTTACTTTTGTAGAAGGATATCCTAATGTACCTCAAGCTTGATGGCACTATCCATCATTTGGATGCCAAATTGAAAATTGTGACAATCAAATCCCCCTGTTGAGAGAACAAACACACTGCAAATGCATGACCGCTTCCACAAATGACAAATCGTAAGTTTGCATAAAAAACTTTCTAAATGATAGTGAATTCCTACAGTGAATTTCTTAACTATCCTATTTTTGTGTAACACTCTATAAATCCCTTGAAATTTATCAATTTTATTGCTTATCTATAGCCATAGTGATTTGAGTGCCAAATTGACTAAATAGGTAATGATTAATTTCTCCTAGTTATATGTTTTCAGTTGTTAGAAAATAGTTTTGGAGAATATTTGTTAGTTGTTGAGATTAGTTGCTTGTTTGTTGGATTCAACTGTGAATTCTATTGTATAACTATGTAGTTGTATCAATGTGCTCTTCAATTGTCTTTGCATCTTTCTATTGATGATCTACAGATCTATCATTAGAAATTTGTTCATAATTATTTGATACCTTTCTAAATGAATTGTCTTGGTTTATATAGTAGCAGGATAGTCTTTTGCATAATCCTATTTCTTTTCTTGTTTTATTGGTTGCTGATAACAATTATCTATTTTAATCACTTATGCTCATTAATTTATTTTCTTTTGTTTCATTTTCTTTCTTATTTTCCATGTAACATTCCTTTTCATACTTGAGTGACTTACTGCTCTTAACATTGCATCCCTTTTTTCAAATAAGAAATGGAGCTATCATTAGTAGGGCTAGAAAATGTAGGAGAGACGCCTCTTGTAAATGTCATTGCGGTCAGTGGCCTATTTCTATTCTCTTTGAAACAATCTTTCTGACTACCCAAAATATGATGTTCTCATTTAGATTGCATTTTATAGTGAGTATCATGTAGAAATGTTTCCGGAATATCATTTTTATATTCAAAGGATACTTAGTCTATATTTTAGAATGTGGTAGATCTCTGGTCTGATTTTTGTATTTACTTTTTAAGGTTTTGGTGCTCTTCATAGATTCTGCAACATTGGATAAGTATTATTTTATTTTCAATTATTGAGTTTTATTATATCACAATTTTATTTTAATAAAAGTATGCTTAATTGTTGTATTTTTTATTGACAGGGAACTTGGTACAAATTTAAACCATGGTTGATTTTGGTTCTTTCACATGTTGTCAATGTTTAGAGATGTTTTTGATATGATTTTAATGTCAAAATATTTACAATCTTGACTAAATAGTTGAATTTGTTTTGTCTTAAATGATATCTATACACGTGTATATAAAATTTAACAAAATGTTTGGAATTTGAACTTCGAAAAATGATTGCACTTTTGAATCAGCTATTATAATAAATGAAATAAAAATAGGTGTAGAAATAAGTTGGTGAAATTTGACATGTAAACTATGTAAACTGATTTGTTGTTTAATACAAATGTTTTTTATTTGGAAGGGGTTGAATTCGCCCCCTTCCTAAGGTTGCATGGAATGGCCATTGGCAATGGCCATTCTATTAGGCTTGTCTCTTTCTAAAAGGTTAAAAAGAATGGCCAATTTGAAGTGGCCCCTTCCTAAGGCTGCAAGGAATGGTCATTGGACATGACCATTCTATGAGGCTTGATATTTTTTTTTAAATGAAAGGAATGGGCAATTGGATCCTTAAGACTTACTTTGTATTATTTTTAATTGTGTAAACTATGTAATGTAACTTAGATATTTTAACTTATACGAAGTGTGTATTTTGACTTAGATATTTACTTTATGTGTGGGTGTATAAAGATTGGTATTCACTAATTATTTGTTTGAAATGTGTTTGAAGTTTAAGCATATAATTTGTTTTCACTAATTATTCGAACTTTTTGCATATAATTTTTTACCACTAATAATTTGAACTTTTGGCACGTACTTTGATCTATTTACCATTTTATGTGTTTGTGTAATGTTGAACTTTTACACTCACTTTGTGTGAGCCGCTTATTATTTGTGTGTATTTCTATCCTCTTTGTTTATGTGAATGATAAGTTTGAACTTTGGCATCTCCTTAAATTGTGTGATACGTGAGATTGAATTTACATTCACTAATTTGATCCATTTATTGTTTGTGTGTAAGTTTGAACTTTCATATTGACTTAGTGTCAACCACTTATTTGTGTAAGGTGTGTGCTTGAACATTGGAATCTCTTTATTAATTTGAGCGAGCTTAGTAATATCTCTTTATATGTATAAAGTGTATGCTTGAATGAACAATGTGTGTAGTGATTGAGTTGTGTGAAGATTGTTCTTTAAATGTTTACTTAATGTGGGGTTGAACTCAAGTGTATGTTTCAACCAACTATGTGTGTAACGATTGAACTTTGTGTTAAGAGTGTTTTTTTATCTCATTATTAATTTGAGTGAGCTTAGTAGTATCTCTTTATATGTATAAAGTTTATGCTTGAATGAAAAATGTGTGTAATGATTGAGCCATGTGAAGATTTTTCTTTAAATGTTTA
Source organism: Sequoiadendron giganteum (assembly GCA_007115665.2). Classification (NCBI taxonomy): domain Eukaryota; kingdom Viridiplantae; phylum Streptophyta; class Pinopsida; order Cupressales; family Cupressaceae; genus Sequoiadendron; species Sequoiadendron giganteum. The sequence goes on along the minus strand of CM021103.1, from coordinate 269,813,748 downwards.
CTTAATGTGGGGTTTAGCTCAAGTGTATGTTTCAACCAACTATGTGTGTAATGATTGAACTTTGTGTGGAGAGTGTTTTTTAAATGTTTACTTAATGTGGGGTTGAACTCAAGTGTATGTTTCAACCAACTATGTGTGTAACAAATGAACTTTATGGGAAGAGTGTTTTTTAAATGTTTATTTAATCTGGGGTTGAACTCAAGTGTATTTTTGTGATATGTGAGATTGAATTTACATTCGCTAATTTGATCCATTTATTGTTTGTGTGTAAGTTTGAAATTTCATATTCACTTAGTGTCACCCACTTATTCTTTGTGTGTAAAAACTTATTTGTGTAAGGTGTGTGCTTGAACATTGGCATCTCTTTATTAATTTGAGTGAGCTTAATAATATCTCCTTATATGTATAAAGTATATGCTTGAATGAACAATGTGTGTAGTAATTGAGTTGTGTGAAGATTGTTCTTTAAATGTTTACTTAATGTGGGGTTGAACTCAAGTGTATGTTTCAACCAACTATATGTGTAACGATTGAACTTTGTGTGAATAGTGTTTTTCATCTCATTATTAATTTGAGTGAGCTTAGTATTATCTCTTTATATGTATAAAGTGTATGCTTGAATGAACAATGTGTGTAATGATTGAGTTGTGTGAAGATTGTTATTTAAATATTTACTTAATGTGGGGTTTAGCTCAAGTGTATGTTTCAACCAACTATGTGTGTAATGATAGAACTTTGTGTGGAGAGTGTTTTTTAAATGTTTACTTAATGTAGGGTTGAACTCAAGTGTATTTTTCAACCAACTATGTGTGTAACAATTGAACTTTATGTGAAGAGCATTTTTTAAATGTTTACTTAATGTGGTTGAACTCAAGGTTTACTTTTTTTGAGGTTGAACATACTTGATTGTTCTCACTTATTCACTTTGTGTCAAACATGCTTGATTTTTTTCACTTATTCACTTTATGCATGCAAAGTGTATTAATTTTAATATCCATTTTGTGTGAGTTGTGTTTGGAATTCAAATTTTTCATTCATTGTTTGTGTTTGTAGTTTGGGACATTTAAACTTAGATGTTTACTTGATGCATATTCTTACAACTTTAGTTTGGATGGTGTGGACCACTTTTGGCATTCATTATGTGTGTGCAAAGTGAATTTTAAATTTGGCTTTCATTTTATTTGAACTATACATTTGATTTAATTTTGGCATTCATGTTATGTGAATTGTGTTTGACATTTACTCTTGACAACTACGTGTTAGAGATTCAAATTTGGTGTTCATTTTTGGTCGTTTGTGTTTGAAAAAATTTCATGTAAAATGTATTTGATCTTTAGCATATTTTTATAAAATTGGTCACTTAATGTGCATGCTTGTTCTTTAATATGTTTAAAATTAAGTTTTTTCTTAATGGGTATTTGTAATAACTTTTTACATAGGTGAAGTATGTTTGAACTTTGAAATTTATTTTTTATTTGTGTGACTTTAGTGTAAGCTTGTTTGGAATTTAATTTGGCATTCACTTTTTTTGGTGTGTGTGCTTATAAGTTAAGCTTGTTATTAAATTCTAACAATTTGTGTTTTTGAATTAATTTTGGCATCCATTATGTGTGCATGTGTACGTATACATGTGTGAAATTTAAGTTTAGCATGTTTTCTAACTTTGGCATTCAGTTTACGTGGTTTCTTGTACTTTTGATATACATAAAATTTATGTTTTTATTATCATGTGTATGCACTTTTGATTTATTTAAACATAAGTTGTTATTTCATGCGTGTTTTCCTCACTTTGTATGAACTTTGGTATTCATTTTTTATTTGAGTGGATTGTGCATGTATTTGAAAATAATTTTTTTTATTCACTTTGTGTGGGGTGTCTTTTTTTCCTTTCAACATAAGTTTTTAGTTCATGTGTATTTTTTTCTCACTTTGAATGAATGAATATGACCTTTGGTATTCACTTTTTTATTTGAGTGAATTGTGTGTATTTGAAAATTAATCTTGGTATTCACTTTGTGGAGTGTGTTTATTTCATGCATGTTTGTACTTTGATATACTTGAATGTAAGTTATGGGTATTTGTAATAAGTTTGTACACATACAAAGTATGTTTGAATTTTGAATATCATTTTTTATTTATGTATGCGTGAAATTTAATTTGGCATTCACTTTGTGGTGTGTGTGACTAAATTTGACACACATTCTATGTGTGTGTACAAGTGATTTTATTTTAGCATTCAATTTTGTGGTGATAAATTCTATGTGAAGTATGTTTGCAACTTTAGTTTAGCATGTTTTCTAACTTTTCTTTCACTTTACGTGGTTGCTTATATATTGATATGTATGAACTTTAACTTTTTATTTCATGTGTATCTTGGTATTGAATGTGTGTATTGCGTTTATTTGATGCATGTTTTTACTTTGACATATGTGAATGTAAGTCATGGGTATTTGTAATAACTTTGTATAGAGATGAAGTATGTTTGAACTTTGAATATCATTTTTTATTTATGTGAATTTAATGTGTGTGAAATTTAATTTGGCATTCAATTTTTTTGGTGTGTGCGCTTGGAAGTTAAGTTTATTATTAACATTTCATGGTGTGCATATTTTAACTAAATTTGATAATGTGATTTAATTTTAGCGTTCATTTTTATGGTGAATAAATTATATGTGAAGTGTGTTTGCAATTTTTAATTCGCATGTTTTTAACTTTGCATTCACTTTGTGATTGCTATTTGATATATATAAAAATTTGTTTTTATTTCATGTGTATGTATTTGAACATAAGTTTTTAGTTCATGTGTCTTTTTTTCACTTTGTATGTATTTGCATTCTCTTTTTACTTGAGTGAACTGTGTGGGTATTTGAAAATTAATTTTGGTATTCACTTTGTGTGGGGTGTGTTTATTTTGTTTATATTTGTAATTTGATATATTTGAGAACATATTTATAGTTCATGTGTATTTGTTCTCACTTCACATAATGAAGTATGAACTTTGGTATTCACTTTTTATTTTTGTGAATTATGTTTTGAAAATTAAACTTGGTATTCATTGTGTGTATTTGAAAATTAATTTTGGTATTCACTTTGTGTGTATTTGAGAATTAATTTTTGGTATTCACTTTGTGTGGGGTGTATGTTTATTTCATATATATTTGCAATTTGATATGTTTGAATGTAATTTTATAGTTCATGTGTATTTTTTCTCACTTTGCGTAATGAAGTATGAACTTTGGTAGTCACTTTTTATTTTTATGAAATGTGTTTAAAAATTAAACATTGGTATTCACATTGTGATATGAGTGTTTGAAATTTCTTTGGCATTCATTATGTGTGTGTGTGGTATGTATGTATGTGATATATGAAATTTAATTTTTGCATTCATTTTCAAAGTATGTTTCTTAATAAGTTCTTAGTGAAGTGTGATTGTAACTTTAGCATGTTTTATAGCTTTTACACTTTATTTGTGTCTCTATACTTTCATATATTTGAACTTTGATTATAAATTTCAGCTATTTTATGTTGACTATACAAATATTTAATGTTCATTTTATGTGGAATGTGTACAAATAAAACTTACTGATATATGAAAGTTAACTATGTGTGTAATGTGTACAATTTTTTTTAATGTTTGATGTTGAAATGTGTTCATTTTTTGTGCTTCAATTTTTTTAATGATGTTTATTATATGTATGTGTTATTTTTTGTGATTGAAAGTTAACTGTGTGTAATGTGTATGTGTATTTGAATGAAAATTCACTATTTAAATGCATGAATAAATTTAATGTGCATTTTTTGTTGCTTGTAGTCATTCCATGTAGGTTGTTTAATTTAAATGTATGGTCCTAGTCAAGGAATGTTTTCTTATGCCTCTTGACATCCATATTGGATTTTTTTAAGGATAGATGTCATTTTGATTGTAGATGAAGGGCCTTGACCCAAAACATTAAGACATACATAGAGAAAAATTAGACCAAAGGCATGCAAGCCAGTAGGAGAAGCTACAAACAACAAAGGCCTATCAAAAATCTACAAAAGAAAAACCAAGCCATTAGATAAAATCAAAACCAGTAAATAGAGAAACAACACCAAGGGCACAAAAATCTTAGTTGATGAGATTCCTTTCATTTAGTAGAGCATCTAGCTATACCACCCAAGTTTGTAAAATCCTCATGAAGCTTTTGCATGGTATATTTTCAAAATAATAAGGAAGTGTATGGATATGCTTGAGGATAACTAATTAGATGCATGATGCAAGAGCATCTACGATTGCTAACACTCCTCCATAGTTGAAAATTTGGATGCCTATATATTGTGTTAGCAAAACAATTTTTCAAAATGGACTCCTATTTGTGAGGAGTGGAGAATCATAGTGTCGGCTATTGATGACCTTTCTTCCTAGGAGTGATTTGTACATGCATTGGAGAGATTAATATTTTTTTATGAATATTATTTTCCTTACCCATGTTGGGCATGGGATAGGAGTTACAAAATTGAAGGAAGTAGTTGGTGCAAGAGAGAGGTGACTTGATCATTCTTGTTTTATTTTATTTTCCCATAATTTTTGGTGAGTGAAGGTAGGCATAATGTTTCTAGGAAGAAAGAAGTTAAGAGACATTGTTGTTACAAATTGGAGGAGATAAGGAGTGGTAGGGTGGGAGGGATGAAGGGATAGGTGGAGAGGTTATGTATGTGAGTGAGGGAGGGAGAGAGAGGGAATAAGGGAGATAGGTATTGGTAAGGTGTGAGGGATAGAATGAGGGAGAGAGATCAAAGGAGGTAGCTAGGGTGTGGTGGGGTAGGAGGGATAAAGGGATAGAGAGAAAGAGGAAAGGAGGGAGATAGGGAGTGTTACAAATAGGTATAGAAAGAGTTGAGGGAAGAAGGAGTGGGTGGAGAGAGGTTGTGTGAGAGGGAGGGAGAGAGAGGGAATAAGAGAGATTTGGATTGGTAAGGTGTGAGGGATAGAGGGAGGGAGAGAGATCGAAGGAGATAGATAGAGTGTGGTGGGGTAGGAGGGATAAAGGGAGGGAGAGAAACAGGAAAGGAGGGAGATAGGGAAAGGTAGGGTGGGAGGGATAGAGGGAGGGAGATAAAGAGGGATGGAGGGAGATAGGGAGTGTTAGGGTGGGAAGGATTGGTATAGGGAGAGATAGGGAAGGAGGGAGATAAGGAGTGGTAGGGTGGAAGAAATATAGGGATGGAGAGGGAAGGATAGAAATAGGGAGTAATAGGGCTAGAAGGATTGAGGGAGGGAGATAGGGAGGGAGGAAGGAGTATATGGAGAGAGTGAGGGAGAGAGGGAAAGAGGGAGATAGGGAGTGGTAGGGTGACAGCGATAGAGGGAAGGAGGGAGATAAGGAGTGGTGGGATGGGGGTGCTAGGCATGAGAGAGTTAGGGAGGAGGAAGAGGTAGGTGGAAAGTTTGTGTGTGTTTGAGGAAGAGAGGGAGGGGGAGAGGGGGAAAGAGGGAGATGGGAAGTGGTAGTGTGGGAGGGATAGAGGAATGGAGAGAAAGAGGTAAGGAGGGAGATAGGGAGTGGGAGGGATAGGTATAGAAAGAGTTAGGGATGGAGGAAGGGCTAGGTGAAGAGAGATTGTTTTTGTGTGAGGAAGAGAGGGATGGAGAGAGAGAGAGGGGGG